>SDVV010004164.1:0-20481 GCA_016164225.1 Gammarus roeselii
GAACAGGCGTGAGTGGAGAATGGTTGTGAATGATTGATTTTGACGCTGCTCTGATGTGCTTTCCCGCCCTTGGCATCCCGCTGTCTGGATGGTCGTGGATGAGGGGGGCCCGGTCATTATGACGCGGCGGGGGTAAACCAGTGAAAACTGTCGGGCCCTGCTGCGGACGACTGTTCCTCGGTGCATTCGGGACCCAGAGTGTAAGTTGAGGGGCTACCGGCCGGACCCTTTAGCACAAAAGGGCTAAGTTGTGCGAGTGTGAGCGTGTGAGGGTGTGAGGTGCGCCTTGCCGTCGGCCACCCCCCTTTCTGGGGGATGCGGCCTAGTGTCTGTATCTGTCTGTACGATTCTCTCGATCATCGAGTCATTTACCGCTGTTATGAGGCTCGTTGATAACCTCGGTATGTGTTGCGAACTTCAGATAGCAATTTTCAACTATTATGAGGTTCGAAAACACTCTGGAGCGTGCTCTTAATGCGGTTGAACCTGAAGGAGATCCTTGGCAATGCGATACTGCCTTTCCATAAGGTGCTGCGGCTTCTTTCACGGCCGGGCCTAGCGCGTGAACGCAGCCCACAATAGCACAATATATTGCTTCTCCTATCATACCGGTAACGAAATTTGTTTTGTTCGTTGTAAATAATTCAGAGTCAAGTATTTGACCAAAATAACATGGTATCAACTATAATGGGTCATCGTGACGGGTCCTCATTGAGTGCGCACAAGACGGCGGAGATGAATAATCATACATTTGTGGACACGAAAAAAGAATTTCGGACTAAACATGTTATATCGCGCAATGGAATAATTGCGCGGTATAAATATTCATTAAGAGCCATTCACGAGTTGAAGCTTCGCAGTTCCATCTTACATGCTTCACTGTGATGAAGCCTGTCACTGTAACACAGCCACTTAGTTTGCCCTTCTGTTGGGTTCAAACACGGTCACTCATACAAAAAACTCAAAGTATTTTGCGAGTACATCGTACGTCATAAAACTGTTTTATTGAGAGGGAAATGATATACTGTTTTAATGATGTAATTTATTTCAGCTTCTAGAATTGCTTCCTGAAAAAAAATCAAATTTCCTAACCAATGAAAGCCCAACGAGCGGTGTAGGTCATTGATTGGATTGGGTTGAATTCATCACCAGACTTTCCCTCCTCTGCCCCACTCATGAACGCTTGGGCAGGTCATTGCTAATCAATACTGGCGAGGCAGTGCGCAACAGCTCAAGAAGCCGTCTAATGTCATTCCTATAAAATGGAAGATAAATAGTTTTCTGACTCAGAAACTCTGGTCCGTACCCTCACCTTTCCTCAATCACTTTGCTTGTATTACTGATACAAACTCAATTGAGCATCTTGACAAAGAGCAGCTGGTTTGGCGTCCCTTTTTTTGTTACTATTCCTGAGAGCCCCTCGTACCCCATTAGTCGAGGAGGAGTGGCAAGCTCCTCTACCTCCCCCTCATCCTCTCTCAAAGTCCTGGCAAACATACCCCTCCCATTTCCACTTCCAGAGCTTGTTCACCTACCGGCCGCCAGTCCCGTGGCTTCACAGGTGCGATCAATACACCTGCGCCCCGCCCAGTGCTACCTATCAAATTGAGAGGGCGTGATGGGAGTGGTTCGGCCCAGTTGAGTGGGCGTGCTGGGAGTGTAACGGCGTCCCCAGTAATTGCCCTTCTCTGTGTAATAAGGATGGGTTACAAGCCTTCTCGCTCACAGTAGCTGCCCCTCGCCTTCCTCTCTGTACTTTGTTTATATGTGAGCGAGGGATAAAGAAGGAGGACCACTGTCAGCACTCTCAGCACATGTGCCAGCATCCATTTCTATACTACGTTTGCGTGCATTGATAAGGCTCGTCAATCCATGCATCTTAGCACTCCTGAGAGTTACGAAAAACTCTGCACGTGAACAGGAAACTTACTCTGCATGGAGTGCACTGCTTGAGGAGAGGTTTACAAAGGTCACCTACACGTCTAGCACATTACCCGGCCTCTTATCTACGTGAAATGCTGGTCACGGGGGTAATAGCTTATCCAGTATATGACCTTACCACCTCTATACGCGAAAGGAGGGCCACGAGGGTCGCTATCACATTTAGAGCATGGCCCACTTCCCTGTTTTGCGGGCGTGCTTATTCGTCTTGCAGGCTTGCTAGTTCGTCTTGCCGGCAAGCGAGTTCGTCTTGCGGGTGTGTTGGCTCGTTGTGGCCAGGGAGCAGCTATCATCGATTCAACTCTTTTCTAGTAAACGGCCATTTGTAGATAGCCGTAAAAAAATGGATTGCCATTTTACGTGCCTCTTCAACCCCAAAACCAAACTCTAGATGGAAATAAACAATGACCTGTAACGGAATAAGATTTTTGGATACAGTGGAGGACGCAATTGCAGTTAATATTATCTAATCACTTTTTTCTGCAACCGTCTTCACTGTTCCTCGTTCTGTAGCCCGTTTTCATAAGGGTACCACAATGGTCACCCAACATCACACCACCGCCGCCATGCGGAGGCAGCACAGCGGCCAGATCCTTGAGGTTAATAGGTCACCTTTTAAGCTAATAATACTATTAGGCCTTGGGCCGCCTCCACCATAGCATTAAAAAGGGATTCAAGTGAAAAAAATGAATTTGTTTATGTTCTGATTATTCGGAATGCATTTACCAGCAGATATTATTGAATATATGTTGAGAACATTTCAACTCGAGATATCAGAGGTCAAAGT
This sequence comes from Gammarus roeselii, assembly GCA_016164225.1. Taxonomy (NCBI): domain Eukaryota; kingdom Metazoa; phylum Arthropoda; class Malacostraca; order Amphipoda; family Gammaridae; genus Gammarus; species Gammarus roeselii. The sequence continues at coordinate 2,729 of SDVV010004164.1, forward strand.
CTTCACAATATTTTTCTCAAAAAAACCAAGGCCACATATTTGAGACAAATTTGATTTGTTAAACAATTCTTCATTTCAATCAACATGCTATAATGTTGTGTGTTTAAGCCGTTTACTCACTGATCAGCACAGTAATTGATATAAAACATTGAATGAATGCCAACTTATGATGTCATCGCCGATACAAACCTACGTATTTTTTCCTGTTTGTCGGCTTTCAGAAAATATTGTTTCCTAGATTCAGAATGGAAGGAGTTATCATTTCAACACATAGTAATACAGAATTCCAATAACTTCAGTGGACACACATAAATTCCTTCAACGAGTGATGTCCTACGTTGAGTAGAATGAGTGTCGTAGCTGGTGGACTGGCGCTACAATATGAAACAGGCGTTTACCTGCGAGGGTTACAGGGGAAGCTATCGTTTCATAGGCAAACTTCATCACCTCTTCATTGACCTCGCTTATTATGTTGTGCTTTTAGGTTTCCACCCCATCTGACCTCGAGCGATCTTGCTTACTATGCTGTACACGAAGGTTTTCACCCCTTACACAGTCTCGCTTACTATGTTGTACGCAAAGGTTTTCAACCCGTACTCAGTCTGGCTTTCTATGCTGTGCACATTGGTTTTCACCCCGTACCCGATCTCGTTTAAAATGTTGTGCGCAAATGGTTTTAACCCTTACTCAGTCTCGCATGCTATGCACGAAATTTTTCACCCCTATTTACGGTCTCGCTTATTATGATGTGCGCAAAGATTTTCACTCCCTACACGGTCTCGCTTAGTATGTTGCGCGCAAAGGTGTTCACCCCTACACGGTCTCGCTTGTATAGTGTTGTTCGCGAACGTTTTTTCCTCTTACACGGTCTCGCTCATCATGTTGTCTGCGAATGTTTTTTCCTCTGACTCGGTCTCGCTTACTACGTTGCGCGCAAAGGGTTTCACTCCTAACTCGGTCTCGCATATTATGCTGTGTACGAAGGTTTTCACTCCTCGCACCGTCTCGATTATTATGTTGTGTTCAAAGATTTCCTCCCCTTACTCGGTCTCGCTTATTATGTTGCGCGCATAGGTTTTCACTCCTACACGGTCTCGCTTATTATGTTCATTGCAAAGGGTTTCACTCCTACACGGTCTCGCTTATCATGTTGCACGCAAGGGTTTTCCCTCTTGACTCGGTCTCGCTTCATGTAAAATTCGCTGTTCCTCGCATTTTCAATGACAGGTTGTTTGTTAAGGATTGTTCATTTAAAACTACAGGAAATTTTCAGTCATACTTTTTGATGCAAGGTATAGGCAAAAAGCTAGCGGAATTTGGTATTTTATTATGAAAACCACTGTTCGGTAACACAACTCTGTCTCGAAATGATCTCAAACTCAGATAGCACAAAGTCAGATAGCACAAAGTCGCGACAGCTCGCCTGACCTCTTCTCTGGTTAGTTGTTGAGCAGCTTCATCACACAATCTTCACATTGATGAGGGTCAGTAACACTCAATAACCTTGAATTTAGATGAATAGGATGTGTTATCAGCATAACCACTTCTCGTACAATAACGGTTTTTTGTGATGAATGTTCAAATCCGATACCCAGGAAAAAAGACTCGATTTAAGCTAAGCTCTTTGCACTTGTGGAACTTGGAGGGCTACAATTCCAGTTGCGTACGAATAATTTTTTGAGTACTACACTTGATGAAGTCGAATGGAGAGGGTAGGATTGTCCTGATCTCTGCACGAATTTCGTTTCAACGCCGTTGGGGAAGAAGTCTTTCGTGTTCAAGAATGATCCAGATCTTCTGTTCACTAGCAAATATTAATGACAAACATAATCTTTTGATTGCCCGCCAGGCATTAAATATCACACACCTCAGTGGATAATAGCCAGATGCCTAGCATCATAGATACGATGGCATATAAAGATTATCATAATCGAGCATTTAATAATTGATTAAATGCTGTTTCAATATAGGATCTTCGTAAAATAGTTGTTCAATGCTTTTGTATTTTTTTGCTATGTTTAAGCTGATTACTCTGATGATGTCCTCGGATTTTCTAGTTTAAACAAAATATTATATTCTAAGCCCGTGATTGTCAAACGTCCACGGTTGTTGGATGGGAAAAACCGCAATTTTAATGTTGCGGCTGTCATCGGATTTGAGATACTTTCGAGTAAGATTAGCGATCCAATGTGTGGAGAACTGCACAAGTCACATGATAGCAAATTCAAGCAAATTATGATATTCATAGTTACGAACGTCATCTAATAATAGGGATAAAAATGCATAGCTCTTTCACTTGAGCGAATGAGTCATTTCTAAGAAAATATCGGAAAAGTCCTGGTGATTGACCCGATGGGTGAGCTTCATTCATCGCACCGTACGAATTCATTGGTAGACGCTTCAGAGAGTCCGACGGTTGAGGGTAGCCTTCTATCGTTGGACGGAGGCGTGCGATAATATTAAGATGTACCATCAACTGCAGCTGATATTGATGGACGAACAGTTAATGTAATCATGAAGTTCTCCAACATAATTTTAATGGAGCATGCAGCATTTGAAAGATGTACAACTGGTACGAAATTTGCATTCTGGATAAACTGTGATAGGCCATGTTGATAAAATAACTGCTTAAGCACAAGAAAAGAGAGAAACCGTCTGTGACTTTTTCAGAAACGATGTTTATGTGCGCATCATCGATGCGCTTTTCTTGGAACCAGTTTTCAAATGTTATTAAAATAAAATGAGACCTTTAATAATGCATGTTCAGAGGAGTGCCACCGTACAACACTGGTTACACTTACAGGCACGAAGCTAAAAACAGTTCGGCAACTATTTATACGAATAACGGAAAACATGCTACATCCCTTCCCAGTTCGATTCAGTCTTGTCTAACAAATATGGAGATTTGCTAGGAATGATTATCGTAAGAAAAAATTGCAGCGAGCGAAACAAAGCATAAAATGGGGTCTGCAGGAGAAGTGTTTTGGAGGCAGTTGCAATGCGGTTCTTTTGCGGCCAAGCCTAATTTTGGAAAGGAGAAAAACTTGATGGTGTCAGGTGTGATTAAGAGAGCAAGGATGGGGCCCGAGAACATGAGAGAGAGGAAGCAGCCACCGTCATTTGGAGAGTTGGATCAAGTTTGTTCGGATGCATTGACATTAACCCTGTATCGGACCTGACATTAACCCTGTATCGGACCGATGAGCATCACAATGATGCCTACAATAATCTAGCGGCTGACAATTTGTATTTTATTCATGCATAATAACATTTTTATTATGCAAAATATGTGTGGTATAATATAACCGATGTGCCCCTGATGAGTCTATTAGATGTTATACCCTTTGCATTCAAGTATCACTTCCGACCTTTTTTTAAACCAATCTTTGCAAAATACTATACGACAAAACTTGCAGTAAATTTTCTTTATTACTTTTCACGATGACGAGAATTGTATCTCAAAACCTCGAGTAACGTCGTAACATGCGAAAAATCGTCGGGATTTATTTGAAAAACAATTCCGAAATAGAATATCATGAAATATACCAGTTCATGAACTTTAGTCCGCCCCCATGCGGCAATCGTTGTGTCACATGCATTTTTTAACTCCCCGGAAATATCAATAACACTTATTTCCAATATAATGTTTCTGACTCACTCTGGAAAAACTAAATCTAATATTAATAAACATGGAGAACATCACGATTTATTTGTGATATAAAAATGATGGTGGTCAAAGGGCCTTTAATCTAAACGTGTACACCGTATACAAATACGATTCACCGCACACGTGCGCAATGAGAAATGATGACTAAAACGATAATCCCGAGATTAGATTAGACTAGAGTGACGATGCTTCCTAGCTCGCTAGAGTCAGTGCCCTTCCGTGCTACATCAAAATATGGACAAATATTGGATTCGATAGATTGGGCTTAAAACTGAATAAAGTCAACCTACTTTAAGCTGCGAATGCCAAAAGTATTCACGGGTGGCACAGGAGGTACAAGAACAGCTAAGGTGCTGAGGCCATATTGTCCAGCACTCCCCGGGCGGCGGCAGGGAGCGTCATCACTCAACCTAGCCAGCTCCAGAACCCTAAAGATTCGCAGTCGTCCTTGAGGTGCAATGGTCAATGAGCCGCAACACCTGCTGAAGGCGAAAATGAAAAAAAACATCAAACAGGGATCCCATGCATGAGTACACTCAGGGTTGGGAATCTTAAGCATGAGAGCAGACGGAGTGGAAAAAATAAAAAGGAAATGATTGCATAAAGGGAATACACGCCGTTTGGCTGTCATTCGACACCCGAACGGAGAAAATTTAGACCCGTTTAGGAACGATCATTGTGAGAGGTAAGATAAGTGAAAGGAAATTAAAAATAAACGGAAGATGCAATTGAGGTAAATAAGAGTTACGTGAATTCATGATGGGGGAGAAGGATAGTGAAGGGTAAAGAAGAGAGCATGGAGTCTGAAGAGAAATAAGAGTGAAAAGCCCCGGCTGGTCCGTAACTCTGAGTGGCCCGTGAACCTAACAGAGAGAGGGAAGGGGGGGGGGGTAATGTAAAAAGTAAATCAATCACAGATGCCCGACAAATGTTTCCCCCGGGATTTCAGTCGCAAATGACATTTAAAGGTTTAACTTATCACTCGCGTAAATGTACGGCAAAATTAATATGTAACATTGGTTTAGCGGCTTCATATTAATTAATCAATGGCATGCAGAGTTTTTATTGTGACATTCTCTTCACACTTCTAAAAGTCTACCGTCGACCCGATGATGTTTCATAATGTACTCATGAACAAACACCCTGTCATTGAAAATTCAACGAAAAGGAAATTTTATCTTTAGCGCGACCGAATCTGAGGTGAAAACCTTTGCGAACAACATAATAGGCGAGACCGGGTGTGCGGTGGATGCCTTTGAGCACAACATAATAATCGAGACCCGGTAAGGGGTGAAAATCTCTACGCGCAATACAGTAAGCAACACCGAATACGGGGTGAAAACCTGCATGCCTGATGTAATAAGCGAGACCAAGTTAGGGGTGGAAATCTGCAACGTACGCATGTAGGTTTCTGTTTTGTAAATTCGCTCTAGTTTAACTAATACCACTCATTTTTCTCAACTAAGGCGACTATTATCTTAAAGAGATGCTAATGAAAGCCTAGTTCATCAAGTGTCAACAAAAGTTATTTACATTTGGATTATCAATATGTACAGAAAAGAGGGCTCCTTCCATAATGAATCCAGGAAATAAATCTTCCTGAAAAAAAAACGGTGAAAGAGATACGGACATGAGCTGACATAAGTTCTATGATTAATGATACTCATTGCAATGATATGTGATAAAATGGTTTAGACACCCAATATCATCGTATATTGATTCATGTTATCAACTGTTTAACTAATCTCATATGTCGCTTGGAACCTTTTGCATTGCTTGGTCACCCAGTTAACCGCATGCGTCAATATTTATCAGTCGTACTTTAATGTGTGGGTTAAGGTCGAGACTAGCAGCTGTTCTGTGCTTCCCTTGTGGGCTGTTCTGTGCTTCCCTTGTGGGCTGTTATTTCCTCGAGGAAGACTCTGTTATACTCTCATCAAATCATTTCATGAGTAGCTCGTAGTTTACCATGAATCAAGGCTCTGTCGGATGGGTGGCTATATAAAATGAAGACATGTAATTTTTTACAAATATGTATGCAGTAAAATAGGAAACAACGCCGGCTGAACGATACCGGCTAAACAAGTTGTCCATCTGTTTAAAGGCCTGAGTTCATCATTCGCGATGAATGGCTCATGAATGCATTTCTAGTGCAATTGAATTACTTTTAGAAACTAGAAGGTAAAAATTCTGCTGATAAAAATGTTAGCTATATAAATATATTGTCAGTGGGAACATAGCTATTAGGAGCAGTGTTATTAGTTTCACTGGTTTAGTTATTAAGGCCTCAGTAGAAAATGATCAAGTTTACAGTAGCAAACCACCAAAACCATTGTAACTAAATTGAAATACCTCGAGAGCTACTGATCGATTTAAATTACACAAATTGATACAAAAAAGTGTCGTGATATACAATCAAACTCCTACCATCACCATAAAAAGGGTGCAAATAGCAGCCAACCTGTGCATTTGGAACCGTTGATTGCAATGGAACTAGTACGGACATTCTGGACTGATAACATGAGGCAGACCCAGCACAAACCTACCTCCCTACCGTCCCGCCTCCTCCATTCCCTCACGTCCTGGCCACCCTACGTCTGTGTACAGCATCGCAAACGGTCACGATCCGAAAATGCGACGAACCTTCCAATGTTCCAGCTTTAACATAACGTATTTTGCAGTACATTTTGATTGTGATCCTACCGCTGACAGAAACAGAAAATGTATCCATTGTTTTGTCAAAGCTACAGCAGAGTTGAGATATGCGAGTTACGAATGTCAAATTGAGACTATCAGACCATAAACATAATGGTGAGATAATTGGAAGAGCTCAGACAAACTGTGACTGCACCTACCTACTGCCATAAAGTACAAACGCCAAGCTTGCCACATAATCCAGCGAGTACCCTCCTACCCACACCGTCTTCTTCCCCAAGGAATACCCCTCAATTTTTTCGTGCTGTCCGCCCCTCCTTTTACCTCCCGCCCTCCAGCACCTTGTTCCTCAGTGCATATCCCTAGAGGAATCCCCAGACGATCGCTGCTATCTATTCTATCCCATCACATACGTGGAGATGCATACGGCAGCGGTCAACAGGGAGATGACTGAGTGAGGGCCAACGATAGAAACAGTTGAGCAGGGATATTGCGGCATAACACGGCGGGAAATGCCCTCCAAACGATAATCTCCTACGGCCCACTTAAGCAGGAAGAAATTGGTTCGGTGTGTTTTCTGATTGGCGGAGTACAGTGAAGCACCATATGAGCGAGTTCAAATAGCGGCAGACGAATAGAAAAGTGCTCTGTCGTCCTGGTGCCACTGTGCAAACCGTCACCAAACAAGTATAAAAGCTGAACACCAAAAAAGACGACCTAATTAGGGTTCAAGTAGGTATGGAGAACCTGCGAGTTAATAAACCTCACCAACTATTCTCTCAGAAGCAGTTCTTGATAAAAAAATATGTAAGCAATATATAACAAAACACACAATAACGGTATTAGAACCGGCATTCTGTCAAAGGTGGGCGTCGCAAAAGAAAATATTATTGACAGGATTAAATACATCAATCGTGCTGTGGTACAGATAGCCAACGAAGAAGGACGTTGCTATGTGAATACAGAACAGGTTTTCGAAGGAAGACCTGAATTGTTCCAGCGTGATAGAAAGCATCTCTATGCGCGAGGCAAACCGTAGTTCGGCATTCCACTCAGCAATGCAGTAGAAAAATATCTCAACAAAAAACAGTCCACGATGATCACAGGAAGGGACCGGAAAACGACGTCACCCAAGAAACGAACGGGAACACCTAACATGGAATGAAAACGTAAAAAACAAGGAGCAAGAATTTGTGCAGCAACCGACGCCAGCCCCTGACAAAAACACTAGGTGAGGCAACAGAAGCATGTGTGGTAGCTTAACAGAAGACACGTTAACCAAAACACTTTGGAGAGAAAAAATAAAAGTTCTACTAGGAAATTTGCAGTCACAAATTGGCAAGATGGATCTTCTTCAAGCTACAGTGCAAACGAACCGATATGACATCCTAATCATCGAATCGTGGCTGGGCAGGAATGACCAGAATCTCCAGACGGAAAAAGGCTTTCGTGGACTCAGGGCCTTCTTTGTAGACAAACGTTCTCCAAGCAAGAGAGGTGGAGGGTCTGTGTTTTATGTCAAAGAAACCTTTCGTCCAATACTTCGCAGGCTAATAGCAATAACAACATGCCTGGCAATCCAGGTCGACATTACGCCCGCTGAAGGGATAATACTGAAAATTGTACTAGTAAACATATATCCAAGAATAACAGTTGGGGATGAGGATATTCTCTCTGACGAATTGGACAATATCATTTCCTCATCCCATGAGACATCAATTGGACCTACCTGATATCAATTGGACAACACTGAAACTGAATTACGTGGTGGCAGATGGATACGACTCGTCAATGATAACATCCTAAAACAGTAAGCGGAAGAACCCATCAGAGGGCCTAACATCTTGGATCTTGTTCCATTGAGTGAAGAACAACTAGTAAAACTGGTGCCAGTTAACGAAAAAATAGGTAATCAAAATATTATTGAACTCCAAATCCCAGAAAACAGAACACAATAATCATCGAGGTATAACTACAATTTTTGAAATGCGAATTTTGACGGCTTGAAGGAGGAAATTACAAACGAAGACTTTGAATACCAATTCGATGGCAGGACCGCTGATGAATGCTTTGCATATGTTAGAGATAGGAGGGTGGAAGCAAGCAAGCTATGCATTCCTGAGAGAAAAATACAAATAAAAAATCTGTCATAGCTGAATAATGAAGTTCGAGTAGCTATTGTACCAAGTACAATTGCTTAGAGTGGTCACAATCGCAAAGAGAACAAGCGTAATAATGTTGCTAAAGTAGCCAAGCGCAACCCCAATTCTTTCGATGCATATGTGAACGATAAGCTCACTGTTCGTGGCAGTATAGGCATCGTTGTTCGTTGCAGCATTAGTTTCATAGACATGTCTGCATTGGATCTAAAATCATCCGATGCAGACATGTCTATGATACTAAACTAATTATTTGTAACCGTCTTCACAGAAGTGAATATTAAAAATATCCCAGAAGTCGAATTCCCAGGAGAAGTGCAACTGTTGGAAAATATTAACATCCTTGTTGGTAAAGTAGAGAAACCACTCTGCAAATGAAATATTTGCCGATCAACAAGACCAGATAACCTGCCTTCAGGAATGTTGCAGAACCTGTCCGAAATCTTAAGTGGTCCACTGACAGAGGTCTTAAACAGGTTTATGACTGCTGGCATAATTCCAGGAGATTGAAAAACAGCAAATATTGCCGCTACATTCAAGAAGGGTAGTAGGCAAGAGCCAGGAAACTATAGATCGATCAGTCTCACATTTGTGGTCGGCAAAACCTTGGAAAAATTGATATAGACAGGTATAACATGTCACCTCGAGAGAAACCACCTCATCTAGGAAACTCAAAACGGCTGCAGAAGTAATTTCAGCTGCCTGTCCAATCTCCTGCACTTTTCAATAAGGTCACCGAGATATACGATGAAACCAAAGCTGTCGATATTCTTTATTTTGACTTCCAAAAAGCGTTTGGTAAGATGCCCCTTGAACGCGTACCGAGAAAAGTGGAGACGCTTGGCATAACTGGGAACTTGGCCAGGCGGCTACGAATTTGGCCCACTGGCTGCAAGCAGCGAGCGGGCTACGGTAACACCTGGAGTACCCAAGGGCACTGTTCTTGAGCCCCTTCTCTTTATAATCTATATAAATGACATCGACACCGACATCGTCAGTAAGTTATCAAAATTCGTTGAGACACTAAACTCTGCCACAAAGCGGACTGTGAGCAAGATCGCATAACTATCCAAAGGGATCTTCATAAACTAGTTGACTTGTCTGAAAAGTGGCAAATGAACATTAATTTTGAAAAATGCACTGGTATGCCCATCGGATAACAAAATCGAAATTGAACTTACGTAATGGGAGACTAGGCAATGACTGAAGTCGATCAACAACGACACCTTAGAATATTAATCACCAAAGATCTCATGTGGAAAAATCAAGTGGAAGCTAGATACAAGAAAGGCAATAGAGTACTTAGCTTAATATCCAGAAACTTCCAGAACAAGTCTAAGGACATCATGCTTCTATTATACTTCACTCGTCAGGCCTCAAATGGAATTTGCAGTACGAGTTTGGTCCACTCACTTGCGAGGGATATTAGCAAAATGGAACGTGTTCAGCGAAGAGCAACAAAAAATTATTCCTGAACTGAGAAATAAGACATATCCGCAAAGACTCGACAAACTTAAACTGCTTTCACCTCAAAGAAAACGACTTGGAGGTCAGTTAATAGAATCCCTCAAATATCTGAACGGTTTTACTAAAGCTAGCCCGGAGGGCTACTTTGACCTAGATTATAACCCAAAGAACGGAAATATGGACAGAAACTGCTGCTAAAACCATTCAGAATATCAGTGGCCGAGAACTTCTTTCCTACAGAGATATCAACAATTAGGATCACCTTACCACATGCTCTGGTAAAAAGTAATAACGTTGACACATTCCAAACCACCTCGATAAAACTGGTAGACAAATCCAACCCCTTACTAAAAAAATGTGACCTTAGAATTATTGCCGCCAAGGTGGTAATAACCTCCGTCGGAGCCTTGAGCATCTAACTGCCCATGAACGACGGACACCTCATCTCGGCTGGGTTAGTTGTACTAAACACTTATTGAAGGTTTTTTGTCTTTTCTGTTGCAGACGATTTTGTGTCTTCTCTGTTGCAGACGATTTTGTGTCTTTAATGGTCGTACCATGTGTAAAGTTTGTGCTATGTGTATAAGTAATAAATAAGGGTCGATAGTAGGTTTTTAAGTTATTAAAAATTAAATAAGCTCGCGCGTCAGGGAAGAGTGTGGAGAAGACCGAGGACGACGTCGAAAGATGCCGTCGTGTCTTCTGCTCGGTTCGGTTTGCTTCATCAGGCTGAGCAACTGCGCACCGTCATCAGTGAGTATGTGGTGATCCGTGAAGAGATCCGGAGGACTTGTGAGTCAATAGCGGAAGTGAGGATTGAGGTGAGTAGGGTTCAAGAGGACCTTGTTAGTACCAATCGAAATCTGGAGATTTTCGTCACAAGCCTTAGTGGAACTTACGATCTGACATAGAAAAGGCTAGCAAGGGCCCGACCGAACAAACGAGGATGCATGTGAAAGTGAAGGAGTTGGTACTCCATGCGCTACAGATGGATGAAGAGGCATCCCGGGAAAGTGTTGATTTGTAGAACCCAGTTTGATCACGGAGGAGTCTTGGTGGTTTCACCATAACTTTCTACCGTGACGTCAGACATAAGAGTCTGCAACGGCAGCACGTGTCCATCACCAAACCCATGTCAGGGCTGCCGTTACAGGTGAGCTCGTACGCTCGGAGATCGCTTCCATCCCTTAACCTAAACCCGGGCTACCTACTTCATGTCAGGCCAAGAGGTCATCGACTGCCCTGAAACCGAAAACCAGTACTAAGCCGATACCTTGATGGATTCCAACAGGTTCAGAACCGGTTCACTTGCGTGAACCAGCCCACGTTCGTAATGCCAACGTGGAACACATTTGAGACGTTCACGGACCTGGATGGAGAAACTAAGACACTCGTCCAAGGTGACTCTATCGTCCGGCACCAGGTGGTCGAATTTGTTCATAGTTGCAAGGCAATGAGGCGGCATATTTTCAAACCCGCTGCCAAACTTGAGAAGATCAGAGGTGCCGCAGAGATTAAGGTTTCCAGCCGGGAGACTCTCATAATTCGTCATGTAGGCACCAATGATCTTAAGAGGACAATGTCGGAAGATTTGCTAGCCAAGTAGAGACAGCTGATTTCTAACCTCAAAGCAAAAACGAATCGAGTGGCCATCACATCCATCTTACGAATGGATGATGATGACGAGCTGTACAGTAAGTTAGTTTATACAAATTGAACCCTCGATACTATTTGCAAGTCCGATTGAGTATCCTTCACCAACTTGTTTGATAGCTTATGGGAGAGGCCGGATCTTTTCCTAAGAGACGGCCTACGCCTGGATGATGTAGGAAATGCCCGACTTTGCAGACTGCTCCACCTAAGCGCTAAAAAATACCATGACCAAAAGTTAGGGGACCAGAATGCTTTAAACGGATCATTTTTGGCCGCAGGGAACCCTACCTAGCCAATTCCCAGGCGGGAGCGATGGCCAATCAGCCCCTTTAGGATGAGGAAGCTGCGGGCAGGGAAGATGCATTGCATGGCACACGAGAAGGCAACTCGAGGGATGGTCAAGATCCTGGTCAGCAGCCGCCAGTTCGAAACTCCCCAATGGAGAAGTCAAAGACCAAGACACGCACCGTCTTAAGGTCTTCTTCTGTAACGTGCAGTCCTATGCCCCTAAGTTCGACGAACTGCGGGGACTGGCGACCCTGTACTCGTTTGATGTAATTGTCATAAGCGAAACATGGCTCGATCTCCAAAGTAAAAACCTGGCAGCAGAGATAATGCTACCAGGTTACAAAATGTTTAGCGTGAATAAGTCCACCCCTAGTAAACGAGGGATCGGGTCCGTGCTGTACATAAATGAGGTGGAGCAGTCACATCCTTTCGGAACAAGATACTCAGTCAGCTCTTCGAGAAGTTGGAATAAATAATCTCAAATATTCATAGGATTATCATCTTCGGCCACTTAAATCTCCCATATATTGACTGGGTAAGTCTAACTTCACAGGACCCAGGCAATAAACAAACGAGCTTATCGCCGATAACGGCATGACCCAGTATATTCGTGAACCAACCCAGGGAACAACATACTGGACCTAGTCATGTCAACTGAGGAGCGTTTGGTCGATAACATCCTAGTTGGCAACAAACTGGGAGGTGCTGACCAAAACACGGTGGAATTCACCATCAAAGTTCCCCGTCCAGCCCCTGGGGAGTTGTACACCGCCTCAATTTTGCGCGTGCAGACTTTCAGGGTAGAAGAGAACAACTAAGTGTGCTTAATATTAGAGTATATAGCTACGAAACGCAAGTGAAGGAATAAGATAGGCGATAATTAGTGGGTACGTAACGCAAGTGAAGGAATAAGATAGGCAATAATTAGGGGGTACGAAACGCAAGTGAAGGAATTAGATAGGCAATAATTAGGGGGTACGAAACGCAAGTGAAGGAATAAGATAGGCGATAATTAGGGGGAGCAAGACGGCCTACTGAAGGAATTAGATAGGCCTAAATTAGGGACTACAAGACACGAAGGTGAAGGAATTAGATATAGGATGACTAGATCTTTGAGCCTATTTTCGAATGTAATTGTTTCGAAGTATGTTATTTGTTAATGTGTCTGACTCGAGCGCTGTATTTTTTCGGACATTATAGATATATGTTAAGACAAATTGATCTTGTGGTCAAGTTAGTTACTGATGGTACATAGAGGTACCAAGAACGCATGTTTTATGTGAGTCGGCCGGTGTATTTGTTAGGATGTATGTTATTTGTTAGTGTGTCTGACTTTGTCCCTCTATATCTCGGACATTGTAGTTATATGTTAAGACATTGATCTTGTGGTCGAGTTAGTTACTGATGGTTCATAGAGTCACAAAGAAGCAAAGTTTTTGGTGAGTCGGCCGATGTATTTGTTAGGATGCATGTTATTTGTTAGTGTGTCTGACTTAGTCGCTGTATATCTCGGACAATATAGTTATATGTTAAGAAAACTACTCTTGTGGTCAAGTAAGTTACTGATGGTACATAGAGACTGCCCGGGACGGGTGGGGAAGAGGGGAGGGGTTGACCGGAGTCAGGCGGTGTCCAAAACGCAAGTAGAAGCGATTGCTATAGTTCAACCGCAAGTGGTAATTTGCTATGACAATTAGCGATTTTATCTCTGGATGTGCGGTCACTCAAAGATTAGTTTTCCATACGGGAAAATTTCAGTTTCCTTACGGTATCTGGTTGCTTTCATTTACGATTGCTTACGTACGGATAAAATATAGATGTACGTTATTAGGTCTTGTCGATGCTGTATATGATTATTTTGGAATATTTCGCACGGTAGGATGACATGAAATATATTACTATGTTTGTTATTGAATGATTCATTTGAATAGCAGCCATTGTTTATATATGATATTTATATTGTACGATTGATATTATTGATTAAATCCACACGCTTTGTCGCATTTAATGTATATATCTTCATAGATTTGTCAAGATCCAATGTTAAGAAACAAGCAATTGCAGATACATTCACATGATTTTTCAGATAATTTTTCTGTAGACAATAAAACAAGGTTTATTTATTCATATATATTAATGGAATAAAATACACATTTAGGTGAATTTTTTTAGGGTTTTGGCACAACATTCACGCATGTTCGAAAAACATATTACAGGTGGACAATCAATCATGGTCAATTATATATATTTATTTGATTTACATAGAATCATTTACATTGTTTTTTATATGGGTTTCGTTACAGTTCTTTCCAATGCATATTTTTTCAAAGGCCTATTTTGGTGGACAATGAGACAAGTTTATTATTATAATTGTTATATTTTCCATATATAAGAGCATACATGAATTATTTACATTTTATGACAATTTACAGGATAAAACCTGTTGAGGTACACGTCCTTTAATCATTTAGTCGACTTCATACGCCAAAGACGGTCTCACCCGGCTTGCGTTACTTCCATGTTAAATCTATTTCTTCATCGATTTCATAAGCCAAGGTACATGGCTCCCTCTTTTTATTGACGGTAGGTTTATTTTCAATGGATTTTTTGGGAATGTCCGGGTGGCCATAGGCAAGAGTTGTGCATGCGTCGAGATAGTAGCGCTTATTATCAAATTTACTGAGGCAGTTTTTGATAGTGCATACAGTTTGGAGTTGGCGTGCTTGCACACGAATGTTGTGTATTGTCTCAAAGTGTGTATGTTTTCTGGGTATGTATATCTCTGTATAGTTCATGTTTGATTTTGGCTTGTGTCTGGTATTTGACACCTTTAGCAGCCGATTTTGTTGCGTCGGACTCAAGCAACATGCTGTAACAATTGGGTTGTAAGCAGATGATTTCATTCGGGTAGTCATCAGCTGTTTCGCTTTTAAGTAGTCCTAGCTGTCCTTTCTTGGATTCATCGAATAAAGGGTGATTTTTGGGATGGTTGGAGAAGTCCATGTATTTAGCCAGGGGGGCTTGGCGCATTTCCGCTTCAATGTCGGCCACGCCTTTGAACTGGATCAGCGACGAGTCAGTGTCCGAGTAGATGAGCGAGACGTTGTCATCGTAGCGTGGCTTCAGTGTGTCATAGGAGAAGCTGAAGACTTTTGCTTTTGCTTTTTCAAGCACGAAGAATCCAACTTGGAGTGGATGAACCATTCGGATATTTTTTTGCTTGAGGATCATGATGACTGTTTCGGGGCCGATGGCGTAGCAGTTTTTTAGGAGCGGGTTGGAAGCGTGTAAATGTGTACTTTAACGTTTAGAAGACGATTTACTGGATGGATGGGTCCTAGAGCATTTACAGTTTTGGCTACCCTTCATCTGATGAGATATATATTTACGATAGCTTAGGTAGCTGTGTATAACATCGATTAGCTTAATGTCTATCACTATTTCAACATAAGGCAAGAGGCGTTTTTAGTGCTAATGCTAATCATTTGAGTAAAATTCAGGATATTGCAAACAAAGATTTATTAGATATATTATTTCATTGATAATAGATTTTGACACATTTATATATACATATTTATACATATGATATCATTTATACGAAAAGATAACTTTATCACACCGAGAATTCGAGGTGAGCATCTTGGCGACGCATAAGTTATGACTTCGACCTCCCTCTCCTATGTTATCTTGATCCATGGTACCAATGACAGTCTGTCGGTTCTTTATCAATGACATTTATTTATTCCTCACCCGAGATGTTGACTCGTCATATCGGTGTAGGATTAATCATCTGGGTGCGGTTTCTTCTCCGATACATTGGTGTTCTAGACTAACGTCCTTAGTACACATTTAAGATAAACGACGACCCTTGGGAGAAGTGTATGCAATACTTGGACTCCTATTCTTGTAACCCAAACTTTGTTTTTTAGTCTTCAGCGCGCTTTTTATGGACGCTAATTTTCAAGTACTGTTACATGTTTATGACATCGAATCGTTTCAGATTTCTTCTTGCTATTATCAACATTTCCATTCTTTATGTTCCCGCAGATTTCCGAAATATACATATTTCTCCTAGCACTCAAACGTTTGAGAGATGATTTTCTCTCCTCATGTTCCATAACCATTAATTTTGAAACAAAGTCATATATACATTTGATTTCAGTATGCAATTTTTACACTTCTTACACTCGACACCCTTTCTTTACCCCATTTGATAGTTCGGTTTCCTTCAACGTTCGGGATTTTTTAATGCATTTTATCACGGATTGATACCGCTATATGCCGGCATATGTCGGCATATGCTGGTATAATGTAGCTGTATTCACGGTTCGATCCCGCCATATGCCGGCATATACCGTCATATGCTGGTATAATGTGGGCGTATCCACGGTCGATGTCGGTATAATGTCGGCATTTACATTCATTTTGTAAAAGGGTTACCATACACTGCCAGATACATTAATACCTACGCAACCTAACCTAACTCCACTTATCTCTACATTCTGATCAATTCTTAGCAGTTTGATACACACATCCAATTCTGATCTAGTAAATCATCAAAAACCTAACCTAACCTAACATATGTACGGTATTCAGTCATTGATTTTTACGATGCATATAACATATCTCCACTAATTTCTACATTTTGATCAATCCTTTTCAGTTTGATACACACATCCAATTCTGAACTTGTAAATCATCAAAAAACTAACCTAACCTAACTTATGTACGATATTTTGTCACTGTTTTATTAAATGCATAACACATATCTCCATTTGACTCCACATTTTTTTTCTATCCTTTGCAGCTTTGATAACTCACACCTAATTAGTCCTACTTCGCATTCAATCTCGACCCATATATGTTACCAGAGAGGTCCGATTTTTCAATCTCAAATGGAATGAATGTTACAAGTAATTCATATTTGTTTCCATCATAATACAAACGGGTCATCATCTCATACTAGGTCTACCACATTTTTCATCAATATCTCCTGACACTTCATCCTCTGACGACTTGCACAGTTGATCTACCTTTTTTCTTTTCAATATTTTCTTCATACTCTTCACGATGACAGCGTTTTAAATGTCTCTACACGTTACTCGTGGATTTATGTTTATTCAATAGTATATCTTTCTGGCAATGTTTACAGACCCCCATCACCCCATTACTTCCACAACAGAATCCCAATATTGACTGAGTATTTTTCTCATCGGACTCTGATTTATTGCTCACCATTCTTTCACACATTTACAGCATTTACCCTAAGTTAGGTTTATGGGAAGCGTTGCACCCCTTGGAATATATTCTCCTACCGACTTCAACAATTTCGATGTTACCTCCGTCGGACACAATGTATGCAATTCATCGCTTATCCCTTGAATTTTTAGGATAATATAAACAATTTAACTCAGGATTTTTCATAGTTTTATTGTTTTTTTATCAGTAATAATTACAGATCTTGCTGGATTCATCAATGTTTATGCATTCTGGTATCAACATGGTTCGTTTATACAAACCGTACCCATCATCACTTTGTAGCAGTCTTCTCTCAAATTACTTCATATAGTCCACCATATCTTTGATATGAATACGGAAACCTGCTTCATCCCCGTGTCTCCATAAATGTAGATCCCCGCATTTCCATAAATGTTCTTCTTCTTCTTCTGTGCGAACTTTAATTATTCGAATCATATCCAATTCAATGTACCTCCAATCTTTATCCGAAAGAAACTACATCATACGTTTCAAATCTTCTCCACTCCCTAGATAGAATTTATTTTCCACTGACCCAACTTTCTTACATGTGTTTATACATATATAACAAAATATAAATTTCAATACATTTTAAAAATTTCAAAAAG
>SDVV010004165.1:0-20481 GCA_016164225.1 Gammarus roeselii
CTCTGCACTTTGATCACCCTGCCCTTAGAAAAATGCAACACAACCTATTCACAATGTCCGAGGCGAGCCAGGCGGTCGAGTTCTGCTGGATCCCTGGACACGCAGGAATAAGTGGAAACGAACGCGCAGATTTCCTCGCTAAACGGATGTCTACCCAGCAGGAGCAATTCATCCCTATACATTACCGAGACTGGTTCCCAGTCAACTCACGCATAGCAACACGATGGAACGACTCTTGGCAACAAAGTGGACAAAAAATGCTTGCAGTTAAACCATCCGTGGGAGAGTGGGACACCAGGTTTTCTAATAGGAGAGACCAAGTGTTCATCAACCGCCAATGCACGGGACACACGTGGATAACTCACAACCACCTAATGGACATAGACATGGGACCGAACGCACCACCATGCCCCTGTTGCCACCAAACGGCAGTGAGCGTGAAGCTCTTGCTAGTAGATTGCGATGCACTCGCAGCAGCCCGACGAGCCTTCTTGAGTCCCCCGTGCAACCTACAACGCCTGCTCACAGAAACGGAACACCGGAAAAAATGATCGCTTTTGGAAAACACACAGGCTTCTACGAGGTAGTGTAGAGGTAGCGAAATCTGAATCATCTCCGATTCCGAACTCTGTCCTCCCTGCGCACTAATTGACAATTTTTACTTCGACTTCGTGCACTAAGCTGTGCAGAATCACCGGACCGTCGTGCCACGTGAAGAAGCTCTCAGTGACTACACGTTGGAGCTCCGGCGGAGAATGGAGGAAGCCGCTACCACTCCGCTACACAAGACTGCAATCAACCTGCTCTTCATATTATTTTGTGTTAAACTTGCTAGATATCCGTTATTTAGTACGATTTGTATGTACTAGGCCTACTCTGTACCCGCGCTAGAGCTACCCCTTTAAAATTGTTAAATTTAATTTACGTGTCAGGTTTTCTTTACAGCCGCACCAAATTTGCTTGGTGCCCATGTGAAATTTACTTTGTTACTTTGTTATTTGATACTTTGTTACTCTGTTACTTTAACTCCAACTGCGTTTAAACCCGCTGTGACTGCGTTTAAACTGCCCCGAATTTAAATTTAACCTACTCTCAATCTACGCGTCGCCTACTTCACAACTCAACGACCGCCCTACGGGGGAGTCTGCATTAACTTCGCGTTGGGACTCCGGTGGAACATGAAAGCAAATAATAAAATAAATAATACGCGTCACCTGATTCACAACTCTTCGACCGCCCTACGGGGGAGTCTGCATTAACTTCGCGTTGGGACTCCTATGGAACATGAAAGCAAATAATAGATAAATAGATAGTAACAACTCGCAAATAAAGGCCCGCCAGGACAAGAATACAGAACTACCTCCACCTGTCTCAAATGCGGCTCCATTCGTGGAAAACCACTGCGAGGGACACAACCCCTTGTTAACAAGCCCGACTCACGAACACGCCACCAGCGAGAACGATCACGGCCTCGACGACGGCGCTTATCTCGAGAAACTCATACGCGAGACCTCTGAACAACCAGTCGTCTTACCTGGCCCAAATAACTCGCACTCCACGCAGCCACCCACGCAGATCAAAAAGGCTACCACAGAAGAAGAGCGCACTCTCTCACAAAGCAAGCACAAAGAGCACAAACCCTCATCCTCCCAAAAGAGCACTCGCAGCCGCGACCGCAGCAATCACCACAGACCGCTTTCCACCGAAGGCGGTCACTCCCGTGAACACTCCCGACCCGGAATCTCTGGGCAAACTCAAAAGCGCGAACACCACGAAAGCTCAGCAAATTACGTACCACTCTAGATCATCAAAGTCTGAGTGTGAACAGCCTTCAAAATGAACACCAAAATACTTCAGTGGAATTGCCAGGGACTCGGAAACTAGAAAGACGAATTACTATCCTTAATCGCTACTCATAAACCTATGGTGATAGGCCTCTAAAGAGACCAAACTCCGTGAGGCCGCCACATTCAGAATCCCCCAATATATCATACACCGAGACCGCCCTACGGGGGAGTCTGCATAAACTTCGCGTTGGGACTCCGGTGGAACATGAAAGCAAATAATAAATAAATAAATCATACACCGCCGTGAAGGCCACACCAACGTGACTGCTCACGGCGGAGTGGCACTTATGATCCACTAAAGCGTACCTCACCTCCCCCTTCCCCTGAGGACAGAACTCCCAGCTATCGCTATAAAAATATGCGTATCAAGGCCAATAACAGTGTTATCCATCTACTCGTCACGAAGCCAGGACCTCTCGGAAGCACTAATGACCGAATTGCTAAACCAACTGCCCTCGCCAATACTCCTCCTTGGAGACTTCAACAGCTACCATTGAAACATGCTGATGCGTGAGAACAGACCCCAGGAGTGATGATGGCTAACACCATACACACTCACAACCTGGTCCTTCTCTACGACGGACAACCCACCCGAATAACCCCCGTAAGTGAGACTGCCATCGATTTATCCATATGCTCCCTTACTCTGGCACCCCAACTCGATTGGGGAGTTTTGCCTTCAACACATGACAGCGACCATAACCCAGTCATCATAGCGCTTCTCATCAACCAACCAAGAAACCCTGCCCCACAAGAACTTCGATTCAACTACCGGGAAGCCAGTTTGTGGAATACTCGGCACACATCGCGTGGAGCGATATGGATGGCATCCCCAAAAACATTTCGGAACACGACCTCGTTGCTCAACTTTACGAAAAGTTTAAATTTGCAGTCGCAACAAGCATTCTCCAATATGCCCCTTCACCCTTCTTTCCAGAACCATGGTGGTGCCGTGAGGTGCAAGAAGGAAGATATAAGCGTAAAAGGCTATACAATGCCTACCGACGTGCACGGTCCTCCAGGAACCGAGTAGCGTGGAAAAGGGCATCTGCTGTATACCGAATACTTCGAGTGGAGAAGAAACGTAACAGCTGGGCTCAGTTATTCATCACTATTAAACGAAACGCCCCCTCTCCCAAGTGTGGGGGGAAAAAACGACTTATCCAGGAAAAACCCGAGCGACCTATTAACATCCTTTCAGACGGAGGCAAAACTTATTCTTCCCTCGCGGAAATTGCAAATAAACTAGCTCAGACTTTTAGCCGGATATCGCAAACAACGAACTACACGGCTGCTTTCTAACGGGAAAAGGCTTGCGAGATAGTGAACATCTTGACTTTACTTCTAGCAACGAAGAGGCTTACAACAAACCTTTCTCCCTCCACGAACTACAGTGCGTATTAGACCATATACGTGAAACTTCACCTGGGCCAGTTCGGGTGCACATCAACATGATCAAAAATCTCTCAGATGGTGCCCTTGAGCACTTATAAAAAATGTTCAACTCTCTGTATTCAAACTCATTTTTCCCAACCAATGGCGGGATTCTGTGATTATCCCAATACCCAAACTCGGGAAATTCCACGGTGACCCACAGAACCATCACCCCATCGCTCCTACCAGCCTCCTATGCAATACCATGGAAAGAATGATAAACACGCTGCTTGTCGACTGCCTTGATATGTATGCAGGACTGAACAGCATCTACTGTGACGGCCGCAAGCGCCACTCTACGATGGACCCCCTTGTTAAACTGGAATCTGACATTAGACCGGCATTTGTCCGGGAAGAACACGTGGTTTCCATATTCTCCGACGTGTAAAAAAATTACGATACTACCTGAAAATATGGCACCGCTCTTTTTATACTCAAAATCGACCAGCTTAACAATTCATTAAGAACTCCAGAAATGTCCAAACCTTATCGGGAACTGGGCCTCCTTAAACGGATTCCGATTCTCGCCCTTCAAAACAAAAAGCATGCACTTTACTCTTGTGCTCGGCTTACACCTAAAACCAGCCCCAACTTTGAACAACACTGCACTAGTATACGAGGAATCAATAAAATTCCTCGGTCTATTGTGGGACCCTAAACTTACATGGCGACCTCGTATTACAGCTCCGAAGACTCGCTGCAAAAAAAAAAAACACTTGAACCTCTCTCCATCATCGTGAACAACGTCCTGCGTATCACAACCGGGGCGCTCCGTTCCACACCCATCGAATCACTGAACGTGCTCGCTAACGAGCTTCCTCTTCAGCTCCGGAGAGATAAACTGTCACTACAGTACTACTTCAAGACAAGGAGCTACATCAATAGCCTACCACTCAGTGACGTCACCAACATTCTCGACGAACGCTTCTTTGCGGCTAAGAAGAACATATGCCCACCCTTTTCTATACGTGTGGACAACTTACTGACCTCGCTGAACATCACTCGCAAAGCAATCAAGACTTCATTCTCCTATTGAACTCTTCAAACCAACACATCAACGTGGATTATCAACCCACCGCTGGTCAACCAAGATTGGCAAACGCACCCAAAAGCAGCAACCCCAATCAACACGTACCGCCGAGAATTCTAACGACTACTCGATGAACAGTACTCTGAGCACCGCTAGATATACTCTTACGTCTCCAAACATCGGACGGAGTGTGAGCTTCCGCTGTAGGTGAAGGGACCTTGCGTTCAGCTACCCTGCCCCAAGAGGCCTCTGTATTTTCTACAGAGCTGCACGCACTCAGATTGGCCATCTCCATTACAAAAAGTGACCGTCTCCCCAAAAATGTGATATTTTCAGACAGTCTGAGTGTTCTCACTAAGCTAAAAACTCTGCACTTTGATCACCCTGCCCTTAGAAAAATGCAACACGACCTGTTCACGATGTCCGAGATTGGCCAAACAGTCGAGTTCTGCTGAATCCCTGGACACGTGGGAATAACAGGAAACGAGCGCGCAGATTCTCTCGCTAAACGGGTGTCTATCCAGCAAGAACAATTCATCCCCATACATTACCGAGACTGGTTCCCAGTGATCAACTCACGTATAACATCACGATGGAACAACTCTTGGGAGCAGAGTGGACAAAAAATGCTTGCAGTTAAACCATCCGTGGGAGAGTGGGACGCCAGGTTTTCTAATAGGGGAGACCAAGTGATCAAGAATCTTGCTACCGTATCCACCGCGTGTCGTAGAAGGCGACTAAAAGGGCGCCCAGTAGCCGGGAGTAGGCGACTAAATGGGAGGGGCGAAGGGGCTAGGAATCTCTTTCTCTGTAATACCCTTCCTCAAAGATGGCAAGACGAGTGGGGGGAGGAGAGGCTCACGCATCTCCGAACCCTATTGTTAGGGTCGCTGAATGTGCGTAGCTGTAGTACGAATGAGGTAAAGAGGAGAGACATTGGTGAGATGTTTGTGAGGAGGAAGTTTGATGTGTTGGCGCTGAGTGAGACGAAGTTGAAAGGTAAGGGCGAATGTGAGTTTGGTGTGATAAGTGGAAGAAAGTCTGGTGTGGAGGGAGGTTGGGCACGAGAAGGTGTGGTCTAGATATTGATTGATCGGTTGGCTAGTAGCGCTAGCAAATGGAAGGAAGTGTCCTCAACATTGATGTCGGTGAAAGTTAAGTTAGGCTTAGAAAGATAGGTATTTGTGAGTGCATATGGTACACGTAGCAAGAGGAGGGAGGAGGAGAGGGAGCAATTCTGGACTGACCTGAGTGAGTATTGAGAGTTTTGGAGGTCAATTCAATGTAGTTGTACTTGGTGACCTTAATGCGAGAGTTGGAGATGCAGTGGTGGAGAATGTGATAGAAAGGTATGGCGTTCACGGTAGAAATGACTGTAGAGAAAATCTGATAGGTCTGTGTATGGAGCAGGAGTTGGTGGTCGGGAACAGTTTGTTCAAGAAGCGAGATATCCACAAGTACACATGGGTAAGCATGGCCCATGGTGCAGTGGTGGAGAGAGCACGGATGGATTCTGTGCTGATATCGAGGAGAGTGGTGGGGAGGCTGTTGGATGTGCGGGTGTTGAGAAGGGAGGGTGGAGGAGTGTCTGGCCTTCTGCTGGTATATGGTGGATTAAGAGTGGAGCAAAAGTGGAAGGGCAACAAACGAGTGGGAGGAGGAAGAGAGGTAGTGAAAGTGAGTGGACTGAATGTGAAAAGTAGAGTCGAGGAGTTCCAGCAGGCGTTGAGGGAAGAATATAACAACGTGAGAGGACAGGACCTGAGAAATGTGGAGGAAGAATGGGAGGTGTTAAGGGATGCGTTGCTGAGATGTGCGAAGAAGGTGTGTGGTGCGCGCCGTGTGGGTGGGTGCAGAAGGAAAGGCTGCGTATGGTGGAACGAGGAGGTCAAACTGGCGGTGGCACGGAAAAGAGGAGCGTTTGAGGAGTGGTTGCAGGTAAAGTCGATGGTGGCTTATGAAAGCTACAAAGAGAGAAGAAACGAGGTGAAGTGGGTGGTGAGGAGAGCCAAAAGCCAGGTGGGGCAGACGGTTGTGCCAGAATTTTGAGGGGAGCAAAAAGATGTTCTGGAAAGAGGTGAAGAGGGTGAGAAAAGGAGAGACCGGAAAAGAGAAATTGGTGAAAGATGATATCGGCCACTTGTCTTTGGAAAGTGGTAATGTAAGGAACACGCGAATCCATTCTATCCTTCAACTTCTTCACCAACCCTGTTCTGATTCGAACCACGTCGTTGGTGATCCGATCTCTCAGCGTTACTCCAGTCATGCTCCTCAAACATTTCATCTCGAAAACTTTCAACTTTCTTCTCTCCTCTGCTCTCAGCTCCGTAGAGCACAGTTGGGACAACAACACCTTCATACAGCTCTCTCTTTGCTTCCATCTCCAACGTCCTACAGCTCATTACACTCTTAAATGTTCCCAACACTTCACACCCCTTCTTCACTCGCGCCTTTACTTCGGTTTCCACTAGTTCAGTCATCTCCTCATGGGAGCCTAGAGACTTAGAACACTGAACTTCCTTCAAGAGCTCTCCATTTAGAAGAACACTAATTTTGTTCGCATCGACAGTCCTCGAGCATCTCATTACTTTACTTATACTCACGTTCACTCGAAGCCTCCTCCTCTCACACACTCTACCAAACTCAGACACTAGCCTACATAGCTTCTGCTCTGAATCCGCAACCAGGGCCGTATAATCCGCAAATAGCAACTGACTCATTTGCCAATTCTGCCCATTCACTCCCAACAGTTCCAATCCATGACCCAGCACACTCGCGTTCACCTCCCTGACCACTCCATCCAAATAGATATTGAACAGCCAGCGAGACATCACACAGCCTTGTCTTAGTCCCACTTTCACTGAGAGCCAATCACTCACCTCGCTTCCCACTCAGACACATGCTCGGCTGCCAACATAGAAACTCTGCACCGCTTTCAACAAATGTCTGCCCACTCCATACAAGCGCTACACCCTCCACCGTGCTTCCCTGTTAATCCTGTCGTATGCCTTCTCCAGATCATTTAAAGTTACCCAACACATTACACTGCCGCGACGGCCACTTCAACATGACTGCTCACGGCGGGGTGGCCCTCCTGTTCCACCAGAGCGTACCCACCACCCCCTTCCCTTACAACAGAACTCCCAGCAATCATTAAAAGACCGGAAACTGTTTCTATTTACTCGTTGCGAAGTCACCGACTTGCGGAAACTTTGATGACCAAACTGTTTGTTGTGTCCTGAAGCCGCGTTGTGTAGAGGAAACTGGGATCTGGGCATTCATTTTGTTTACAACCGGTCTCCAAAATTTTCGAGGGATTCTAGAGAGGAAAGATAGGTCTGCATGAAGCTCACATAGATCATCCAAGAAACCGCGCCCTACGGGGGAGCCTATTATGACTCACGTTGAGGCTCTGGTGGAAATGAGGCCCAAATCAAATCATCCAAGAAGGCCTGGACGAAGTGAAGTCACCCTAACGCACTCGGGACACGCGTTATTGATATTAGTTAAGCCTTCAACACAGTTTCATGACACGTCCTCATAAACAAAATACTTCATACACATCCATCCAAACTACAAAAAGTGTCTTGTTAACTTCCTCAATGGCAGGCATTCACGTTCAGTCTACAATAGCAAGCTATCACGAACATACCAATTCCCCAACCGTGTCTCCCAAGGGCACCGCTTGGGAAGGTCATACGCTGATGACCTTACAATCATCACACAACATCTAAAACATGAGACCGCAGGAGCACACCTCCAGCAATACCTGATCTCTAGAAGTCTGGTTGCAACATAGAATGAGTGTCCGCAATCAAGTAATCACACAATATAAAATACCAGAGACAACAGTGGAACCCGCATTTCTACCTCATGCCACTCTCAACCACATTTCTGTACCCCACAGGCTCACTGCCACAAACTTGGAGTATATTGTGACACAGAAATTAAATTTAAACTTGACACAAAAAACATCTGCACTAAAGCAAAGCCCAGACTGGATGAGCCCCGAACACTCACCGCAACCAAGTATTGGCACTCCAGGGAATCTATTACAACACTATTCGTACAATTCGTCAGTTCCATCATTTCCAACGCAAACACTGCCTCGTCCACTGACCTTGCTCCAAAGCACATTAATTCCCAACAAAGAATGAAGAACATAGCCTTAGGCATCGCCACGGGATGTAAGCAGACCGCGCTCATTCTTAATCTGTATGAGAAACCCAAGGTCCTCCCCCTCAAACATCATTTCGATATGAGGGGGACACAGTTATTCAATATGAAGGTGGACCCAGCCTATCCCTTCCACCACCGACAGAACCAGCGTCAAACCCATCAAAATATACTTAACACGCATCGACTACTTTTACGTCGCAATTATCCAACTTACACACTCACTTCACAGTTCAGCCAGAGCGTTTCTCATCATAGACGCAACACGATGCTACACAGTCACCCGTCGAAAATGGGCGCGGAGGAGTAGGCATTACTCAGGAGTAATAGGGTTAACCTGTCGATGCCGAGGTGCGAGCATCACCGGCCTTAAATTCCTATCCACATAAGCTAGGGAACACCCATTCCAATCTGTGCTTGTGGTGTTGGGGCGCGCACGTTACAGTTGAGCCCGGCATGACGTTATGCCTCACCATTTTACCCGGTCGGCTCAAACACCACATCACGCTGTGGGATTTGTGGAAGCGCGCGCAGTACATAAGGACCTGCACGAGTCAAAATATTCCCAACATGACGTTGGGTATATGAGCATGCAGTACGACGGCAATGACTTCTTTACTGCAGAAGGAGCTGGGCCAATGCAACATCGTCAGTCGAATTGTTTCACCAGTTGCTCCTCCTATGCATCCTTCGAGATTTGAGAGCTTCCACAAAATATGTTGCAAAAGAACAGACCAAGCTGAGGTATAATGGCTAACTCGATAGATTATCTCGCCCTGTTTCATCGCAATTTCTTTTGAAAGCGAAATTGGTATGCCTATCCAGATGCTCTTCCACATTACTGCCCAACTCGTTTGTGCTGTCCGACAATCATCACATGGTAGTGGCCATAACTCGGTCATCATATTCCTCATTTCGAATCAGCATAACAATCCTTCTGCACAAGAACTTCAATTTATCTTCAAAAAAGTCAGCTGGCGGTACATGTCAACACATACCGCTGGGCATGATATGATTGACATCCTCGGTGACATTTCAGAACATGACCTCGTCAGTCAATCTTTAGGTGTGGTTTAAGGTGATGTTAATGAAGGGTAATTTACCCTTTTTTACTCAACGAGTTAATAGTGAATGAGCTTCTGTGAGCGATAATAATTCGAGTAAACCTGTGCTTTCACTTTCAAGGCACAATCTGACTCCAAGTTATGTTATCCTTTTCTACAAATAAGGTTGAGTATTATGGGCAAGCACCAAATTACAGACACAAGGACAATGACAAGGCTTGGTAATTAATTCTTTGGCATTGATCCCAATTTAACTGAATGTTGACATCCAAAGGTAATATAGATGGGGAAAAGAAGATATATATAGGAAAGCCGGTAAGAAAATCTTGGTGGCGTCGTTAAATCCCCGTCATCTTTGGGGGACTTCAGTTTTCGTCTTGCCTGAAGACGTGTGTCCTCATGGCCTCAGTAGCAGGGGGTGAAAGGCTGCACACAGAACATAGTTGGCTTACAATGTGTGACATGGAAGATAATCACATATCATTCTGCCTGCCTCATACAGGCAGACAGATTGGGTGCATGTAATAAAACAATTTTAGATATAGCTTCCAGGAATAAAAAAATGGAAGTCTTAAGCTCCATAATGCAGGAATCTTACTGGCCTTGATATTATGTTCATGTCCCTGATATGCATTCTGGATGTATAATAATTAAAAGAGAGATGTCAATATTTAAAACACGTTATTCACACTTTATAGGCACAAACTATGTGGCTATATATATATCTATACATAGGCATGGATCAAGGTAGGATGCTACTCAGATTTAAAGATTGCTATCATGTTAGCATAATTGACAATCTTTGTATGGCATTTGACAGAGGAATCCCCCATAGCTAGCTTCATGCCTTTACAGTTGAAATCTTGCATCCAGGTATTTACAATAGTTTCTTGCTGCAGAAATCTGCAACTGTATTTATTAGTCTGCTCCACACTGGGGATAGGACATATTAAACACTGTCATTCTCACTTGTCTTCTGTGGAGCAGTATCCAAGGTAAGCCTAAGTTGCACTGGCCCAGGCTATCAAGCCTAGCTACAGACTATCTATAGGTTTGGCCAGTTAGTATTCGGTATGGGAACAATTTCCTCTGTGACCACAGTATCGCTTCCTTAATTCGTTTGCTATTCAGAACCTCCTTGCCTGTATTTGTATGCAAGGATCTGATAACTGCCACGAGAACTACGATCTTGTGCGATCCGCAGAAGAGTCTAGAAAAACCCCGCTCAGCTTGTTGCCAGATTTTTGTAAAAATATTTCGTTGAATTTTGTAAAAATATTTCGCTGAATCGTTTATTCCTTCTGATGCATGTTCTATGGCTTTTTGTGCGTGGGTATACATATTTATTTAGCCAAAATAAATATTTGTTGCACTGCCATTATGGTTGGAAGCTGTTTGTACTAGCTGATTGCTTAGTTGTAATAGTGCTTGTGATGCACGTATAATGCGTTCAGTGTTATTAGGCGTTCGTGAGTACCTCCTAAACGAGTTCAAAAACCTCCCAAACGCATTCAACAGAATTAATTCAAAATCACTTTTCCTTGACCTCTTGCCCGAATCTCTATTCATCCATGTACGCGAATTCTAAAAATGCCATAGTTACCCACGTAACAACCACCATATTTCCTTACCAGGTCAACAATGTCTAGTGCATTGGCGGCAAGTGCCGCTCTATGACGGAACTGATCATCTCATACGACTAGAAAAAGACATTCGAGAGGTTTGCTTTCATCAGAGGGTTAAATGTGCTTTCCATATTTTTTGACGTTGAAGAAGCCAATGACACCCCCTAAACATATGACAATTTAAAATCTTCAACGCAATGGTCTGGTAGGCCTTCTATCTCATACATCCATTTCTGGAGGATTGTTCCCTTATGGTTGAGATCGGTAACACTCTGTTGCCATCGTATCCCCAGGGATTGGGCGTCCATTGAGGGAGAGTTCTAAGGGTCACTATTTGTGTCCTAAAACCTATCAGCTAGCAAACATCATTTACCATGACGGGAGATAGTTCTCATTATTTCACAAATAAACTATAGACACCCTAGCCTGCTAATTGCAATTGAGTATGAAGTCCATAAGTGTTTAAACCCAGTTGGAAACTGGGCTTCCTTGAACGGATTTAGATTTTTGCTATTTAAAACTGATGAAAGCATGGAAAGCCTCTAGTTTGGATGGCGTGGCGACCGAGTGCTTGAAAATGGTGGAGTAACGATTGTCGAATGGTTGGTGAGGTTACTGAACTTGTGTTTTGTGGCAGGCGCATTACCGATTGAGTGGCGCAGTGCCTGCATTGTTCCACTGTATAAGAGCAAAGAAGATAAAAATGAATGCTGCAACTTAAGAGGTCAGTCTGTTAAGTGTGTTTGGTAAGTTGTACGAGAGAGTGCTGATAAGAAGGATTAGAGACTGTACGGACTGCGCAATTGGAGAGGAACAGTGTGGTTTTAGGAGTGGTAGAGGGTGCGCCGATCACATTTTTGCAGTGAGAAGCTTATGAGAAGTACCTCGCAAAGGGAAAGGACGTGTTCTGGGCCTTCATGGATCTAGAGAAGGCATACGATAGGATTGACAGGGAAGCGCTTTGGAGGGTGTTGCGTTTGTATGGAGTGGGCGGACATTTGTTGGAAGCGGTGCACAGTTTCTATGTTGGCAGTCGAGCATGTGTCAGAGTGGGAAGCGAGGTGAGTGATTGGTTCACAGTGAAAGTGGGACTGAGACAAGGCTGCGTGATGTCTCCCTGGCTGTTCACTAGCTATATGGATGAAGTGGTCAGGGAGGTGAACGCGAGTGTGCTGGGTCGTGGCTTAGAACTCTTGGAAGCGAATGGGCGGAGTTGGCAGTTGATCCAGTTACTATTGACTGATGATACGGCCCTGGTTGCGGATTCGGAGGAGAAGCTATGTAGGCTAGTGTCTGAGTTTGGTAGAGTGTGTGAGAGGAGGAAGCTTCGAGTGAACGTTGGTAAGAGTAAAGTAATGAGATGCTCGAGGAATGTCGATGCGAGCAAAATTAGTGTCACCCTAAATTGAGAACTCTCGGAGGAAGTTCAGTGTTTTAAGTATCTGGGCTCCCATGTGGAGAAGACTGAATTGGTGAAAACTGAGGTGAAGTCACGAGTGAGGAAGGGGTGAAAAGTGTTGGATGCACTAAAGAGCATAATGAGCTGCAGGACGTTTGGGATGGAAGCAAAGAAAGGGCTGTTTGAGGGTGTTGTTGTGTCAACTGTGTTGTACGGAGCTGAACCTTGGGGGGTGAGAGCAGAGAAGAGAAAAAGGTTGAATGTTTTCGAGATGAAATGTTTGAGGAGCATGGCTAGAGTGTCGCTGTGAGACAGGTTCACTAACGACTTGGTTCGCATCAGAACGGGGATGGTGAAGAAGTTAGAGGACAGAGTTGATTCGCGTGTTCTGAGATGGTTCGGGCACATGTTGAGGATGGATGAAGGGAGATTGGTGAAAAAGGTGCTGAAGTTAGAGGTGGGTGGACGTTGGGTTGGAGGGAGACCGAAGTTTGGGTGGATGGATGGTGTGAAGCAGGCGTTAGGAAGGAGACGTGAGTGTGAAGGGAGCGAGAGAGCGTGCACTGGATAGGCGTGAGTGGTGAATGATAGTGAACGGATGAGTTTTGACGCTGCCCTGATGTGCTTTCCCGCCCTAGTCATGTCGTTGAGACGGGATGGTCGTAGGCGGGAGGGGGGGGGCAGTCATCATGACGCGGCAGGGGTACAGCAGTCACGCTGTCGGGCCCTGCTGTCGACACTGACCTCGAACCGCAATCATGACCCGGAGGGTATGTTCCGGGGTTCCCGGTTGGAGTCTTTAAAAGTGCACTAGAGTTTGAAAATTTCATCACTTCGTTTTGCTAGGTTAGTGTTTAACAATCTGTTATATTACTTTTTCAGAATGCGCTCTGTTGAAGAAATTTATTGAAAAATATTCTAAGGAGCATAATTTTCTTGACCCGTCGCACCAACACGAAACATCCATGCAGCTGCGTTCAAGGTCAACAGCTGAAGGCGATCGTTGATCCAAGTAATTTAACGATCACGTGAATTGGAAAAATTTATTTATTGTTAGGAAGCTAAACTTTTGTATACCAACAATCACATGTTCTATGGAAGTAGACCAGCTCGGAAAGTTGGAGCTGCGTAGTACTAGCACTTTCGCGCCCTACGGGGGAGCCTATTATGACTCACGTTGAGGCTCTGGTGGAAATGAGGCTCAAATCAAATCAAACCCACAAGCAGAGTGGAAAAGTCTTATTCTCCAAAACGTTAGCTATTGGTGCACATTTCTTCAAATTATAATTATTAATACGCTCCAGAAAATATATTAAAGTACTTTTGACGCTGTAAATGACTGCCACGTTATTAAATGGACCCTATCCCACTGATTTAAATTGTTAACAAAAATTCGATGGCGCAAAATCTAGTGAACCCTCAAAGCTTTCGGGAATTTGAATATCGTGTGCGGAGGTACTATGCTTCTCCTCCTCTAGTTCAACGTATCTCGCCTGAAGCTGAGACAAATTTACTCCCATTGTGGGAGCAGTGTTTTGTGAATCGAGTTGATCTTAAATTTTGTCGTCGTGCTTATTAACCCTATCATGATTTTTCTTCACTCAGAGGACCGTTCGTGCCTCCTCTAGTGTTACTTTTGCCATTCTCTCCCATTTGGCCTGAAGCCGCCCGCAGTCACACCTGGAGTAGAGACAGCCCGGAGAATGCTCGCAAAAACATTCTGGTAAGCGTCTCGTTGCTTTCAGTGAGCCAACATCAATGTGCGGAGCAGCTGCCCAATCTCTTGAACAAAGTTTCAACTGCAAGGAGAGACTGTGGAGCTCAAGACGGTTGGTGTTCCTACATGCACCTCCCGTTCTTCTGATTATTGTGACATCAATTATGTTTCTAAGCAGGTGTCACAGGCGGTTTTATGTATTTATCGTAAATGGAACCTTGTATTTGTGAAAGTCAAATGGCGCACTACGCAAGTAGTCTTATTGCCATTTATAGTACGTTTACTGCCATAGTAACACCCAAGAATGCCTCCACACTTGATTGCCATCTAAGCCACCTTGTCAGCAACAGGGATAATCCGCAAAACATCGTAAGATCCTTCACAAAATTCATCGACGTCAGCTGTATGAGCGTACACGGACACCAAACAGGCTTACCATCCTTGAGCCTGTAGCGTTCAAACTATGGATGATTGTTCATTTCATAGATCATTAACACTCTACAATAGTATTTTCTTATTTCGTGGGCTCTATTATTTTTCTCTGCCTTTTTTTCCTATTGATAAATTTTGCATCTGTTATTATCATATAGATCGAGGTTGGTTGAGACAAGGTGACCCAGGGAAAGGGGGTACTCGTGGGACCCGCGGTACTCGAGGTTTCTGGAACCCGGGGAACTTGGGGGGCCCTTTGGGACACCCTTGAGACCCTTCGGGACCCTCTTGAGAAACTGTAAGACCCACTTGAGGCCCCTCTGAATCCTGGAACCTTTGCTCCCTCCTCCCAAATCTACGTTAAACATACTTTGTATCTACGTTAAACCTACTCTGAATCTACGTTAAACCTACTCTGAATCTACGTTAAATCTACTCGGAATTTACGATAAACCTACTCTGAATCTATGTTAAATCTACTCTGGATCTACGTTAAATTTACTCTGAATCTACGTTAAATTACTCTGTATCTACGTTAAGCCTATTCGGTATCTACTACTACCTATTCGGTATCTACGTTGAACCTACTCTGAATGTACGTTGAGACTACTCGTGATCTACGCTGCACCTACTCTGCCTCTCTTCAATTGCCATACGGGGGAGTCTTCATTAACTTCGCGTTGGGACTCTGGTGGAAAACAAAATCAAACTACTACTACTCAAACTGTACAAAAGTTCGATTTCAAATAGTCCTGACGTCAGATGTAAAATTAGCATAGTATTTAATAATAAGTTAGGGAAACCCCAAACAATGTAAATATGTAAACACGTAACATTTCATAACATAGTAATAAGATTATAATTCAGCATTACAAAGCTAGTTATTCCGGCATTACTTCAGTGTCAGGAACACCACTCAACCAGGATGAGATAACATGCAATAGCGTGAAGAGGAACGAGTGCAGGACGCAGCAATTCAGATTTGAATGATTAGATGCAAAATATTATTAAAATCTATATTTGGTTTACGCTTGTCTTATTTAATGTGTATTAGGCGATTTAGGCAAAACGGTAGCGTTTGTTTTCTAGAACTGCAATGTATAAAAAGAAGAAGCGTATGTTTGTGTAGATCTCAAGGGAAACCAATTGGCTTCTCGGAGCGGCGCCAGGAACTAAGTCAGTGTTCCTGTCATGCAGGGCATCGAAGATCTCCACAACCCTATGTTGGATGCATTGCTAGAGGAGCGATTAAATAATTAGCTTAGAAAAAATACCTGATTGTATTTACGATTATGAAGAACGTACTTCTATGTGCTGATGGAATTGAGGAACAGTTTGTCCGGGAAATTATGGATAGCGAATTAACTCATTAAGAGCCTCCAATCTTCTTGTTCTCAGTTCATCCCCTATGACCAAATTGCAATTTTATCTGAGCAGCCTAAATTGGTCCGTTAATAGTCTGGATCTTTGGTATGCCAACAGTGCTCTATCTGTAATTGCATAACTGTGCGACTAAGGAAGAAAAGCTTTCAACGGAAAGTATTATCAGCTATTAGCTCAAACTTAACTAATATGATGGGCTTCAATCGCATACATCTTTGAAGTGCAAATTGATGATTTGAAATAAACTACATGTGTTATTATTATGCACTGGAGAATTTATGAGGAATAACAAAAGGGTTTCACGGTGGCGTCGCTTGTAGTTGCTGAACTGTGGCTCCTGTTTAAGTTGAGAGAGTACAGAGGAAATTCAAAACACACGACCATTACAACTTGAAAACAGCTCATCAGATTTTGTCATGTTTCATCATGCATATATGTATACCTATATCACATGATTACTCTTCAAGACTGGTTTTATTTTCATCCACCGCCCTATGAGGGAGTCTGCATAAACTTCTCGTTGGGACTCCGGAGGAACATGGAAGCAAATACAAATACAAATGATATTCATCCCAAACTGTTTCTTTCCTAGTGTTAATGAATCGAAAATAATTCCCCGGACATGACGGGCTGTCTGATTACGGTAACCAATGAAGGCTGCATAATATCTATTTACGTACAGCTATTTATTTGTGCTTGGTTAGCATCCAAAATGTAGAAATCGTTCAGTGCTTTGATATGTTGAATATTTAGTTGAATTGCGTTGGACAGATACTGTTTTATTGTTCGTTGAAGATTGGAAAAGAACTTATTTTATTTTGGCACTAAATATTGCACGCATATATAGCTTCGGATGAGATGAAGTTTTCTACGTAAGAGTTAGTGGCATACTTTTCGTTGCTTTGTCCGTACTATGCGGTCCAGCAAATGGCCCTATCAACGCTTTCGAGATGCACTAACTATTCAAAATAGCTGCTCTTTCATACTCCCACGAGCAGTTGGTACACGCTCTCTCCCTTTTTAATTGTCTCTGTAGCTAGTTTACGGATAAATTATACACTCTTTGCAGCAATTGACCAGCGGTCTCTCACATGACACCCTTGCCTTATTGCAAGGGTGTCAGATGGCGCAAGATACGGGTAAAAATTTACTGGTCCTCGCTGGATTCCTACAACCGTGTGAGTACGGAAATGCCATAACAGATAGACGAAAATTTAGTATATTTGCTATATTCCAACACAAAATCACATGAATAAAAAAGCCATAGCATCTGTGTCTGTTGTTGAATTAATGATGAAGAGGGGACCGCTGTGAAGATTTTGCTAAAAATTGTTTTCCCATATGCTCTTTTCCTAGAGCTTACTCCCAGAGTCGTCACGGCAGAGTAAGCGTTAAACAGAGTAGTCATGTTTGACATCCTTGCGAATGGCAAACACAAACTTACCGAAATTTGGATATTCGAATTTCCTAGAACATCAAATCATTCGCGAGCTGTCTCATCGCTGCCCGCAAGACGGTACGATGATGTAAAGAGAGCCTCGTTGGTGGGTATGTCATCTTGAACATTTTCTTGAAATGATATGGGTAGTCTTGCAATTAGCAATCAATTAGGAGTACGTGAATTCATGAAGACGTTACACATCACCAACGTTGGAAAACTGATTACTCAGCCTGTACTTGCTGCCTCTGGTTAAAAACTATTTACTTGTAGTCCAGAAACAGTCAAAATTTCAAATGAGTCAAGTCATATGAGGAAATAAATAGTTCGCAGGTTGCCATGTATAATACCTTCCACACACGATGTTCAACGTCCCGAAAGCCCTAGGACTTTAAAACGACGAGTCACGCTTCCTCGGTATTTCAGCTAATAAACACGCAGGAGAGTGCCTGTTCATTTACTGAAACTCCAAGGAGGTGTCTCATCGTTCAAAAGTCTGAAAGCTTTCGGGAATTTGAACAGCCTGTGAGGACCGTATAACAGACAAGCCCGGAACATTTCAATATGCCTTACGTGCGGTCTTGAAGAGGCGACGAAGAATAGTTGTTTACAGAGCAGTCTTGTTTCAACCGCGTAGGTTGACAGACGTGTGCTTTCATGTGTCCTCTCTGTTGAAATCACAAGTAAATCCTAAGCCTCTTGATGGGTACAGCGACACATATACCAACATGACAGCACACTCAAGCGCCGGGTGCTCTTCTTTCTAAGCAAGATACCTTAACGCTTTTTCCCGATCTAACAACATGAAATTCGTCACAGGAGAACGGAGATAACATGTTTTCTGTTCGTGGAAAAATAAAACGTTCGACTGAAAAGAAGGCCGCCGCGCCGCTGAACTGATTATTCAATCAATCTGCAGCCCTTTTCAGCCAACTGACGCTCTATATAATTACAAAAAAATATATAAAATCTCACTCAAGAGATTTCAGCTGCCAATTTTTTTATATCAATATCGTCCTTTGCCAATCAAAGCCCTAAGCATTTTTTGTTGAAACCTCTGTTCTAATCATCTCCCTGCCTCATCATCATCTTCATCTACCTGCCTCATCCTTTGTGAGGATTATAAAGCACTTGGCCCCTCCCCCTTCAACTTCTTCAATACCACTGGAAATGTCCATTGCAGATCAGAGTTTCCATGGGATTAAGTCCAAATTTGGTGGTGATACTTGGAATATGTCGTAGTTTGTTGCGTGAGAAGGATCTTGGAAAGAAATGTAAACCTTTGTAGATATATACAAACATGCAACTTCAGGGAATCACCCCAGGGGAAGAATCAATCTAGGGTGATTCCCCGCACCTATTTTGTTGATGAATATCTTTGTTTTTCTTCAATGAAAAGTAATTAAATACAATTCTAACCATATATAATGACATCTGGAAGTAAATGACCCAAAATAATGATACCACAGCTAATTTCAAAATGTGTAACTAATTTTATAATGACCCAATGATTATGACAAATGGCATATGTTTAACACCCACAAACTATATTTTTTTATCATATTTTCTTATCAAGCTAACAATACCTCCTTACCTGGCAAGAATTGTATCCATGTTAATGCAATTAGTTTGCTATAGAATTCAAAAAATACATTATTTACTTGTTTCATCTTACCATTATCATTTTCTGATAATTTAGGGTCATAATTAGTATATATAGGATGTGGAGAAATTACTTCCAGTAATGTTAGTTTTCAATTATTGATGAAAAACTTTGTTTCCCGCGGTGAAATTGCAAAAATAATATCTTCGACAGTCTATGACTGCAGTAAAAGAGAAACATTATAAAGACCAGTAGCAGACATAATATTTTATTCAACATTTTATTTTAAGTAACTGATATATACTAATATAGGCATGCTCTTCCTATTGGTACTGTCAAACTTTTAATTTGCATTTCAATTATATATTGATATATGGGAGGTGCGGGGAATCACCCTGTTGGTGTGTGAAATCATCCCAGATTGGGGGCCATAGCTCACTGCACGTTTTTTGCGAATTATATACTTTTTTTTTTGGATTAGCTATAGAATGTCCAAACTTATGGTGCTTCATGGTCATAATAGTTGCTATACACATGGTAAATACAAAGTTTCTCGGCCACATAGTTTTTGAGTTATTTCAAAGTATGCAAAAAATGTGGAAGTCACCTAGGTTGACGCTATATGGCAAAAGTTATCAGAAAAGTGATTGAATATGTGAGGCTAACGAAGGTCATCAGTATATGCACTGACAATGCAGCCAACATGAAGAGGGCATGGGAGCTCCTCAAACAAGAGTTTCCACACATACATCCATATGGGTACTTAGCCCATACACTTCATTTAGTCTTCACAGACATCAGCAAATGAAATCTACCAAATCTATCCAAAGAGATGCCACAAGCATTGTGAAGATTGTAAAACAATCACAGAAGCTGACTGCCATATTCTGCCAGCATCAAAGCCAGTCAGCAGAGCAGCATCACCAGTCACTAAAGCTGCCTGTGACAACAAGGTAAGAAGCATAATTTTCATAAGTACCATTACAGTCATAGCCCATAAGTGATATTTCTCACCATGTTTGAAGTTTTGAAATTGTACCCAGTTTTAAGTCACCATGATGACATGAGTAGAATGATATTCTTACCTTTGTTTCAATTCTTACCTATGCAGCACTCAAGGGCTCAGCATACCCAGACGTCAGGTGCACCAAGCCAGGAGAGGCCAGCACAGTCATGCAACCCAGCACCTACAAAGACTCCGCAGAACAACAACGGAAAGATGCTGGAAGGGATGCGCACCATTGGCTTTCAGAGAATAAAACCAAAGCCACTCGCATGAAAACACAAAGCACAACTACAATCCCGCAGGAGACCATGAAAGCAAATACATACG
>SDVV010004166.1:0-20480 GCA_016164225.1 Gammarus roeselii
GTATTGCCTCCTTCTTGCATTCCTTGGAGCTCTGTTGGGATTTTGGCGAGGTGAAGAGTTGTCGAAGTTGTCGTCAGATGTAGAGGTGGAGGTACTTGTATAAGTTGCGGGTTCTTTAGTTGGTTTGTTTTTTATTAGTTCGTGGATATGGAGGAAAATAGTCTCGACATGACCCTCGAGTCTCGTTAGACGATCGTCGATTGTGCTTGGTTCTGCGGCGAAGAATTCTGCTTTCTGTTCAGAGAGGCCGGTTGCTTGGCTCAGCAGGTTTAATATTTCCTGGACGTTCTTGGTCAACTCGTCGATGCGACCGTCTCTCCGGTCGTCGTCCGTCGAGGTGGTGCTGGTCATCTTGGCGAGGCTGATGTTCTTGACAGATGGAATCTTGGTCTTTGGTGTTCTGGAGGGGATGCTGGTCCCTCCCGAGTGGAGTTTCTTTCGGCTCCCCATCGGCCTCCTGGTTCACGCCAGGGGCCAGGGAGTTACCTTTAGAGGCCTCTTGACCGGCTTTACCGAGTTTACTTTAATTTAGATTAATATAGATAATGCAAGCAAACGTGCGGTTTAAGGTCCCAGCACAAACTAGGGACCAGCCTGTACTATTTAAGGGGTTCTCAGTTAGTATATGGTACGGGAACAATT
Source organism: Gammarus roeselii (assembly GCA_016164225.1). Taxonomy (NCBI): domain Eukaryota; kingdom Metazoa; phylum Arthropoda; class Malacostraca; order Amphipoda; family Gammaridae; genus Gammarus; species Gammarus roeselii. Next base: position 643 of record SDVV010004166.1, read on the forward strand.
TCAATTTCCTACACCTGCCAGTTATTATGTGGTACGGGAGCGTTAAGACACAAATTCCTAATGTCTAGATAGTTTGGTGGAGTAGGGCAGTTGAATTTTTGTATAAGGGCTGTGGTAGTCTCTCTCCTTAGTGTGATCTTCGGTGCTACCTTTGCTTCGGCAACTCAGTCTTCGTATTGAACTAGTCTAGTGATGAACTCCTCGATTTCCTCCTTCGGGATATTTTCAACGTAGATCAAACCTGAACTTGTAGAAAAAGTTGGGTGTGGCCCTATTTTGCATGGCTTTCCACAGAGTCTGTTTTTGGAGAGAATCTCGTCACTTTGAAGTTTTGTGTCTACTCTGATAGCAAAGACTTTGTCGCCGCTGGTGGCGATGCTCAGGACTGGGCGGCCAGTTGAAGAGCCCAGTTCTTTTTGCAGAGTGTATGTACAAATATCCGGTCTGTCGTTGGCGTCGAACGTGATCTTCAGGTGTTCAGGAAAGGTGACTGTTGTTGAACAAGTTGTGTTCAATTAATGGCTTGTATTGCTTCCTCCTTGCAGCCCTTGGAGCGTTATTTTATTGGGTGAAGAGTTGTCGAAGTTGTCGTCGGACGTAAAAGTGGAGGTACTTGTGTAAGTTTCTGGTTCTTTATTAGTTTGTGTTTTACTAGTTTGTGGATATGGAAGAAAATGGTCTTGACATGACCTGAGAGTGTCGTTAGACGGTCGTCAATTGTGCTAGGTTCTCCGGCGAAATCTTCTGCTTCCTGTTCTGAGAAGCCGGTTGCTTGGCTTAGCAGATTCAATATTTCCTGGACGTTCTTGGTCAACTCGTTGATGCGGCCGTCCCTTCGGTCGTCTTCGGCCGTGGTTGCGCTGGTCATCTTGGAGAGGCTGATGTTCTTGGCCGTTGGAATCTTGGTCTTCGGTGCTCTGGAGGGAATGCTGGTCCCTCCTAAATGGGGATTCTTTCTTCTCCCCATCGTGGCGCCAGGGGCCAACAAGTTTATTTTGGAGGCTTCTTGACCGGCTTCACCGATGTTAAGTAACGTTAGATTTAAAATATCACAAAAAAATGCAAGCAAACGTGCGGTTCAAGGTCCCAGCACAAACTAGGGACCAGCCTGTGATATCTAAGGGGTTCTCGATTATTTGTCAGTATGTGAACAAACGCGAATTTCTAGTTAAATAGAGGTACAATTTAGTTATTCAGGTATGATAAAGACGCGCGCCAGTGGGCACAGATAGTATCGTCGAAATTGGTACAAGGTCTATGGCTTCATGGATTAGATCAACTCCAACCTCAACGCGTCACAGGGCTTATAGCTACGCAGTCCAAGTCAACCCCAGGAACTACATATAGTCCGGGCACGTGCGCGAGCGAGCACAGACTGAAGAAAGAACACCCATTCACAAAATCACAAACAGGATTTCCCGCACAAATACACCAGCATTATAATACGTGACAAAATTGTGGATCATGAAGAAGAAAGTAAGAGCAGGTTCGTCATGGGCTGAAAAACTGCTCAGATTATTGATTTTGCACTTATTGTTTATGGGGATAGGGGAGGGGGGGGGCATAGGTCCCTTGAAACCCAAAAGAGCCCGATGATTCCCGGAGGGTAACCCAAGTCCCCAGGGTCTTCCCGAGCTCCCCGGGTCTCCCGAGACCACTCGTCTCAGCTCATCTCTGCTTGTTTCGAATCCTTTCGCCCAGTTTCGGCTCGTCGCGACTAACTCGACTCGCCCAAACATGTTTCGACTGATCTCGACCAGCCTCGTCGTGGCTCTCCTCCTCTGCGCTAGCTGTCATGTGGACTTTAATAACAACATTTTTCACTCAAGCATTATAGGGTGAGAGTGGGGTGGCTGAGGTACCTCGGGTCCCGAAAGAGCCCGACGAATCCTGAAGGGTAACCCAAGTCCCCCGAGCTGTCAGTGTCCCTTGTCTCAGCTCATCTCGGCTCGTCTCGAATCATTTCGGCCAGTCTCGGCTTGTCGCGACCAACTCGACTTGCCTCAACATGTTTCGACTGATCTCGACGCACCTCGACCGGCCTCGACGCGACCCTCGCCCTCTGCGTCAGTAATCCGCGGACATAATGGTCAATTGTTCTACTCAAGCATTTCACATAAATATTTTTATGTGTATGGGTTTTACAGCGTGGGGAGGAGGAAGCAAGGGTCCCAGGGCTCAGAAGAGCCTCAGAGGGGTCCCAAAGGGTCTCAGGGGTATCCGTAAGGGTCCAAGTGGGTTCCCCCAAATCCTTCTGGTCTGCCAAGTCCCCCGGGTTCCCGAAGCCCCGGGTACCCCGAGTCGCGCGGGTCCCACGATTACCCCATTCCCTGGGTCACTCCCTGTCTCAACCAACCTCGATATATCTATAAAAAACTAATGCATAATTTTATCATTATGAAAAAAGGGCACAGATAAATAATAGAGCCCACGAAATAAGAAATACTAAAATAAAGTGTCAATGATCTATAAAATGAATAATCATCCATTTCACCCCAACCGTAAACTGAGAAGGAGAAGGTGGAGGGCTTACACACAGATTTCGAAGCATTATCAAATTGAGTCGAAACTTTTTGATCGGTGAACAGTGTAAGGATGAATTTGACCCCCTCCCCCATGGCAATGATCTAGATGCGCTTAGCAAATTGTAATCAGGAATACTTGTCGAACAATGGTCCTTTATAACCAGGAAAACGCACTGAACGACCCCAAGGAAGAAGAGGTTGGGAAACCGCGATTCCATGCATGAGAACAGCATAGAGGGAAAAATGGATGGAGTCATTAGGAAAAGAAATCATGAAATAAAGGCACTCGTACCGGAGATTTCACAAGAGAAGAGTTCGCTATACGGCGACTTGCTTTTCCACCATCATGCATCGAGTAGGATTCTTCGTTGTGTTTAGGTAAGACGAACCCAACAACAACAATAAACCCAAACTGTCCTCAGGCAGCCAAATAGGTGAACAATCCTCTTTAACATAGGTTGAACAGGACTAACATTATTTGCAATAAGTCAAGATAAGGGTACCTGCTGACTTCACAGTAAGTGTTCAGTGAGTGAACAAGAACAACCAGTCACTAGGGCAGCAGAAACATTTACGGTAGTTATTTTCTACGTTTATGAAGGAATGATCGACCTGGAGCACTCTTCTGCCTTTTCTAATTCGTTGCGGTAATGCCGATCAACGCTATCGCGTAGGGTAAATAACATCTACAGATCTAATGAACTTTATTCCAACAAAACAAGGAACAAATTCAGTGCGACACTGATAAACATTTGCTGCCAAGTTGAATGAATTTTGACGACCGTTCTCAATTCAAGTTGGCATCAGGATATCAACAAGAGAAACACTGAATGTAAACAACTCTTACACAGAACGTATTCCAACAACATAGTTAGATTAAAGCCAACAATTGAGCGAGGTACTTTTGTGAAGTAAACCATACGACATGATAAATAACATAAGTGACAGAAATAAATTAGTTAAATAAACACGGCTTTTAACAAAGATAACAATGAACTACAAAGAACGGGCACTCTCTGTACCAACACAAACATCAGTATTATGTTATTACGACGCTCATTTTAGTATAAATATTGCATGAGCAAGTGTACTCATCAACGGCAATGATCAGCAACATCATTACTCTAAAATTGATCTCAAGTTCTCCTTATCGAACAAAATTAATTGCATCAACCAAGAAAGTCTCTTCACTCAAGAAAAAACATTAGCTCAGGGCAATAATGCAATCTAATGTCAAGTTGTACGACTTTGACGTATATAAGTTTTCAAATTAATGTGTTATTCCTAATAAGATGAATAGAAACATCTGCGGGATGAACAGATTGACCATTATTTGTTGGACCACCTTCCGAGACGCAACTACCAACGGCCCGATTGGTGAACTGAGCAGCAAGTCTTCGCGAGGTGGGCCCAGGTGTGGCATTCAAGGCATCGCTGTCACCTGCCCCATGGCCAGAAATGCCTCCGCTTCCACAAGAAACGCCGAGAGGCGGCACCCTTGTAGAAATTGCTGCGAGTGGTAAAGACCCTGTTGACTGAGAGCTCACATGAGGAGAAATCTCAACGCCGAGGTCCGGATTGATCAGAGGAGAGATGAGGGAATCTACACAGGCAGTGGCGTGTTCAGTGGCGGCTGAATCCCCAATACTGGTCGGATAGGTTAAGGGAGACTGTTGCTGAGGGGCGAATGAAACTGTCTCAGATGGAGCACAGCTGGTGAAACTTGGAACAAACATTGGGGAGAAAATATTAGAGTCTAGTGAGCAAGTTGGAAGCACCTCCGACATTGTGTATGGGTTTTCGAATGGCAAAGTATTGGCGAAAGAGTAGGTAGGGGCGGCACACATCCCAAAAGAGACTGAAGGAAGACCGACTGTTGAGGAGAGGTCTGTCGATGGCCGAGAAGTAACATTGTGCGGAGGCACATCGAAGGGGCTATTGATGGGCCCGGGGGTAAAGGAATCTCGCGGAGGAGAAAACGGACCAGTGCTCCCATCGGAAAGGCAAGTCGTGGGCTGACGGGAGTGATGCTGGGCAGCGGGACCAAAGAAAACAGGCTGGGTCGAGTTGAGGGTTTGGGAAACAGGAGCGAAGGGAGGAGGAGGACGTGGTGGTTGCTGAACGAGGAAGGTATGAGGTGCAGACAACAACTGTTCAGAGCCTGGACCTTCCATCTCAGCAGTCTGAGGGAAAAGCAGTGCTGAACCCAGCTCTGGAGGCGGAGGGACGTTGTAGCCGCACTGCAACAAAAAATAAACAATGCATGCTTCAGGGCTTATCAGTAAACAAAAGCTTCTCAAACAAGAAAAGGATGCTACTTCAACTGAGTTTATCATAGCTCTAAACCAATCTGCCTATTCATCAGAAGTAGTATGGGTGGAAAAATCTATACATTGAAATAGTAAAGTATCCTAGTTGTGTTACCGGTTGTCGACATCTTATTTTCGTTCAGAAGCAACATCGGAGATGCACAGTAGCAACGTCGACGGCAAAAATGAAAACATGAGAATTTGCAATAAAACCTCGTGCGCGCAGACAGACCTGAAAGCCACGTAAAGCCCAAGGGACCAACGGAGAGATAGAAAAAACTAGAAACCGTCTGGGAATCGGGATCTCCTGCAAGAGGTCTGAACCCACGCAGGACACTTGGCGTACGATAATGCCTTGAATAGAATAAAGAAGCTGAGGAGGGAGGGGGGGTCTGCCGTCACTGACGCAGAAATGATAATCATCCTAAACAGATGAAAAGCTATGACGGCGTAAGCAGTCATTAATTAAATAAAGGAACGAAATTGATAGATGAACTTGTTTCTCATTATGTTACCTGGGCTGGGTGGTCCAAGGTGTGCATTGAGATTGTGTGACGAGACGCAGGAGGTGTGTGGGGAGGTAAGGTCATCGGCAAATTGGGGGGCGAGGTCGCGATGCTACTCCAGCTCACGGAGAGACCGGACGGAATCTGGAGTTCAGGATATACAATTTATAAGGAAAGAATTATTTTCCCAAACCCACGATCATATCAGACGAACGCGTGTAAAAACTGATTAACATCTTGACAAGTTGAACCTGTACCGGTTCACTGACCACGTAATGCGCGGGTGACATGGGCGAGGCTATCACGGTGGGGTACTGGGCGGCGGGTGACCAGATCTGCCCCCACATCACGGATGCGCCTCCCCCAGCAACGGGGGAACCGGAGAACATCTGCAGGGGAAGAGTAAAGGATTGCATTAAGAAGCTTTCTACAAATATAAAACCGTAAGAAATTTTTATGTTAAGTTAAATTTCACGTGGGGAAAATCAAATGTTTTTTCGGTTGTAAACTAACCATAAACAAATTTTCTTTCACTACATCAGCGGCAGGAGTAAACCAGTTACGTTGTCGGGCCCTGCTGCCGACACTGACCTCGAACCGCACTCATGACCCGGAGGGTGTATTGCGGGGTTACCGGCCGGACCCTTTTGTGTAAAAGAGCTAAGATGTGCGAGTGTGAGTGTGAGTTGAGCCTTGCCGCCGACCACCCTCCTTGCTGAGGGAATTCGGTCTAGTGTCTGTATTTGTATCAGTACATCAACGTTATAGTTGTAATTTCGATAATCCTAAATTCGTAAAGTAAAAGTTTGGATAGATTAGAGTGATCAGGCTTTTTGCGTACTGGAGTCAATAAATGTCCTTCTAGCAGTGGACGTCAAACCAGCAACAAGTGCTGCATCAAGTCATCGTCTGTCGTCGGGACTGCTTCAGCTCAGGGCATGTTCGAGTCGCTACAATTGTAGGGAGAGGTCACAAAAGTGTTTTATCAAGACTGAGTGGAGCAGCAAAGATCCTTCATGATGAAGTACTTTATCGGTGGGTAAGATGCAGAGCGACCAAACAACAGCACACTACATTTCAGCTAAGAGGTTGCTTTCTCGAAGGTAGTTGAGAAGGGGTTCCGCACAGAATTGCTTCAGGAGGAGCTAGGATCCAGACGGCTCCTGGGTGAGTGGGTGCGTCACCATTCCGATCAGGTTACTAGGACATAGGCTATTGTAAGGAGGACTGAACAGTCCATGCAGTATGGAGGGGCGGTTCCTTCAAAAGGTGTTTGTTCGTAAGAGTTTCCATGTCCTATTCTCATTCGACATAAAACTATCTCAGCTCGTCGAGATAACCTCTTTGAATGAAGAGACCCATGGTGTTGGTATGTCTGATAGTGCGTACTTCATTTCTTATGGGAACATGACCAATCCATGCTTCAGTTATTTCGCACAGCTCTCTTTGTTGCTCGGTAAAAGTGGACGCTGATTAGATGATAATTGCCGGTGTTCACGTCTTGAAGCGTGGGTGACTACACAAATGCTTGGATGTCATAACGAAAAACAGAATATGGACGCCAACCCAACAGGAAGTAGTGGTTGTTGTTGTTGTTGCTCAACCCCACCTCTCCCTGCGATGGAGGAGTCACGGCCAGCGCACAGCCCGAGGCCCTGGAATCCACCGACGTGGAGACTGGATAGGTAGTCAACATTGATGACTGATACAAGCCTTATTTAGACCATATTCATACATCATAACGAGTGGGGGTAACCCAAGGTAATTGCTCTCGTTACTGCTGTCCCCAGTTATAATTTCTATGTTTCAAGATAGAGGTTAACTTTAGCAACTTTGATTACAATGGATACTCACCAAAGATGACTGATATGCCTGAGCTTGAGGTGGAGGCATGCTCATGAACACTCCGCCACCATCTGCAAACAAATCCATCATTACTAAACACCGTCTGAAGGTTAAAAAATAAAACCTATAATTCTTCTTCGACTTGAATGATGTCTGCTTTTTTTCAATCCACCCAACATAAGGTCGATTGAACGGGCACCCTCATTGGTGAAGACGGCAGGAAACACAAGTGTCATGATTAACACAAATAATCATTACTCGACCGGTTTGTTGAATCGGTAAACCGAACGTACAGTCTATTTAATATCTGAGTAATAGCTACTGAGTATTCGATAACGTTGAACTGCTCACCCGGTAAGCATGTCTGGAAGTCGTAGGGCGGGGAGTGACTTATGTCACTTAGACTCCGGCCAGGGATGGGTACGCCTGATTGGGGTTTTGTCTGTTCACAAAGGCCTGAGGAATAAACCAATACAAAATAAGAAAAACTTACAATTAAATGTAAGGAAATAGAGAAAATATCATAAATGATGCTTCACAAAGGAAAGCATCATTAAGGTTGTAGGGTCGAATGAATTATAATGAAATATTGAGACACAGCTGTGTCTGCTTTATATAGGACACAGCTGTCTCTCGATATGTCATTACAATTCATTTGACCATACAACCTATACTCACATGCTTGTAAAAATCCCAACAACTCGGAAACTGATGCCATGCTGCTTGTATAGCTCAGAAGAACACTTTGAGAATGAATTGGTGCTTTGGGTTGGCGCTTCCTCGTTAGCTGTTCATGAATAAAAATAGCAATCGCAGGTCCTCTCGTTCATTGGGTCAACGTTTCCTGGTTAGCAGTCGTTCTAGGACTGATGGACTTACCCTGGTAGCTGTTTCCATCACAGTATAGCTGTTCACCCGGAGGGACCTCTTGAGTGCCCCGCATACCCCCGGCTCCCGGCACCGGCAAAGGGTCCGTCCGTTGGCTCCGAGGACCTTCCCGGTACTGACTGAAAAAGAGATAAGACTAGATATCGTCCGCAGCAGCGAAACGTTGTTTCCCAGCATGGTCTGCTGCTAGTTAAAAATCAACATGGATTGACGTTTGAGCTATAATACGCTCGAGTCAGCCAATTGTGCTAGATTAGATTAGGGGGCTCGTCTCAACCGGAGCCCTGACGTAAGCCCTTGACCTCCACGGACGGCGCAAAGCTCACCACTTCAGATACGCACTCTAGAGTGCGAAAACAATGAATTGATCGAAATTGTAAGTTGAAAATTGCAATTGTGATCTGCACATTTGAAAAATTTTGATGGATAAATGGTAGGATTTAGATGTAGCTCTCTAGAAGATCATCGTTTCTGTGCTTGTTGATTAGTATGCCTAAGTACTTTGTGGGTTGGAAGAATAGTTTCCGCTTGTACTGCTTGATTTGATTTGAGCCTCATTGCCACCAGAGCCTCAACGTGAGTCATAATAGGCTCCCCCGTAGGGCGCGACCGTCGTTGGTTCAGGCAAGTCCGCACGGCCTAGCGTGCGAAAACATTAGTCATGTCAAGATGAAGTCAGTACACATTCCAACCGTGGCACATTCGCGTATTAGCGCGTACGAGAGAGTAAAGAGTTAGTACGTCTCATCGTGAAATGTGTTGTTATTTCTGTACGCAATGGGGTGGAGGGACCACCTCATTTGCACAGGTGTTTTAGGTTTAGACAACTTCGTAAAGTCCGGTATGTTTACCGAAAGCGATAAGCTTTTTACGGTAGGTTGGGTCCGTGAGTAGGCTTTGTAGGTTGCACGGGGGATCTAGGAACGCTCGTCGGGCTGCCGCGAGTGCGTTGCAATCCATCAGTAAGTGTTTCACGCTGATAGCCACTTGGTGGCAACAGGGGCGGGGTGGTGCGTTTGTTCCTATGTCGACATCCATCAGGTGGTTGTGGGTTATCCACGTGTGTCCCGTGCACAAGCGGTTGATGAACACTTGGTCTTTTCTGTTGGTGAACATTTTTTCCCATTCTCCGACTGAGGGTTTGACTGAAAGCATTTTTTGTCCACTCTGTTGCCACATTTCGTCCCATCGGGACGTTTTATAGGAGTTTATGATAGGGAACCAGTCCCGGTAATGTATTGCGAAAAATTGTTCTTGGTGAGTAGATGCCAGTTTAGCAATCGAGTCCGCAAGTTCGTTTCCTCTTATTCACGCGTGCCCGGGGATCCAGCAAAATTCCACTGCCTGACCCGTCTCGGTCATCACAAAGAGATCGTGCTGCATTTTACGTAGAACTGGATGTTTGTAGTGCAGTGCTTTAAGCTGGGTGAGGACACTCAGACTGTCTGAGAATACGACGTATTTGGGGAAGCGATTTGTTTTTGCAATAGAAATGGCAAGTTCGAGTGCACGGAGATCCACAGAGAACATGGAGGCCTCTTGTGGGAGGGTGGCCGAGAGTGGGGTGTCCCCGCACACAGCGGCGGCTCCCACTCCGTCCGCGGTTTTGGAGCCATCAGTGTATATGTAACGGTGCTCTAAATATTCTTCCTCGAGTAGTCTTAGGAATTCCTGCCGGTACACGTTGGTTGGAGTAGTTGCTTTAGGGTACATTTGCAGGTCTAGGTTGACCGGTGGTGGGTTGATCATCCATGTTGGTGAGTCAATTTGAAGGATTCGGTAGAAAAATGAAGGCTTAATAGCTTTACGCTTGATGTTGAGCGAGGTCAGCAGGTTGTCAGCCCGTAGGGGAAACGGTGGGCTTATATTTTTCCGCCGCAAAAAGGCGCTTATCGGATACGTGGCTGATAGCTGAATTGTTGATTAGACTTCTAGTCTTAAAATAATATTGTTGTGCAAGTTTGTCTCGCCGGAGTGGAAGTAGAAGTTCGTTAGCGAGCACGTTAAGGGATTCGATTAGAGTGGAGCGGAACGCGCCGGTAGTGATACGCAAAGCATTGTTTGCGATGGTCGAGAGTAGTTTTAGCTGTTGAACCGTAGACAACGGCTCCGTAGTCCATGCGCGATCTTATTATTGCTCTGAACAACGTCATTCCGGTGTCCATGTCGGCACCGAACTTCAAATATGTTACCGATTGGATAAGTCCCGTCGACCTTTTGCACAGAGTCGCCAGGGCTGCAATGTGGGGTCGCCACGTGAGTTTAGGGTCCCACACAAGACCCAGGAATTTTATGTTTCTTCGTATACTAGGTGTGTTGTGCAGCGTTAGGGCTGGTTTCAGGTGTAAACCGGGCACAAGGGTAAAGTGCATGCTTTTAGTTTTAGAGGGCGAGAATCGGAATCCGTTTAGGGAAGCCCAGTTCCCGACAAGGTTTAGGCATTTCTGGAGTTCATGTTGAATTGTTATGAGGCTGGGGTGTCAGTAGCTTACTGAGAGCAGTCGTCCGTCTCTGGGAAGAATGTCGGCTAACTGATCGATTTTGAGGATAAAAAGAGTGACACTGAGGACGCTTCCCTGGGGAACGCCCATTTTTTGTGGATATGACGGAGACCGATAGTTGCCAACCTTGACCCTGAAGGTGCGATTTTGTAGAAATTGGTGGATGAAACTTATTAGGCGACCTCTCAAACCTTTACGGTGGAGATCCTTCATGATCCCGTTTTTCCACGTAGTGTCGTATGCTTTTTTCAACGTCGAAAAATATGGAAACCACATGTTCTCTTCGGACGAAGGCCTGTCTAATGTCTGATTCTAGTCGTACGAGATGGTCCGTTGTGGAGTGGCGCTTACGGCCTCCACACAGGATGTTGTCAAGACCTGCATGCATTTCAAGGTAGTCGCCTATGCGTGAGTTTATCATTCTTTCCATAGTCTTACATAGAATGCTAGTTAGGGCAATGGGACGATAGTTATGCGGGTCAATATGGCATTTTCCGGGTTTGGGTATCGGGATAAATACGGATACCCGCCATTGATTGGGAAAGAATGAATTTGAATACAACGTATTGAACACATTTAGAAGGTGCTGGAGAGCGTTGTCAGGAAGGTGTTCGATCATATTGATGTGCACTCGGTCCGGCCTGGGTGAGGTATCACGAGTTTGGTCGATAGCATATTGTAGTTCATGGAGGGAGAAAGGTTGGTTGTAGAATTCTTCATTTGCATAAGTGAAGTCGATATGCTCACTTTCTCTTAGGATCATTTCCCGTTGGAAAGAAGCCGTATAATTTATTGATTGCGATATTTGGCTGAAAGTCTGAGCTAGTTTGTCTGCGATGTCCGCGTATGAAGAATAGACAGTATCTCTATCCGACAGCATGTAGATAGGTCGCTCGTGGCGACCTTAGTTAAGTCTGATTTTTTTCCCACACTTGGGAAAGAGGGGTGTTTCGATTGATTGTGTGTGTTATGTAATTGGGTCCAGCTTTCTCGCTTCTTCTCTACTCTAAGTTTGCGGAAGACAGCAGTTTCCTTTTTCCAGGATACTCGGTTCATGGGGGAACTTGTGCGGCGGAAGGCCCTGTACATCCTTTCACGTTGGTCCATTGCTTCTTGTACTTCCGGGCACCACCAAGGTTTTGGGAAAAAGGTTGAGGGTAAATATTCGTGAATGCATGCGACAGCTGCACTTAGGAATTCCTCGTATAGATGTATGACAAGATCGCGCTCTGAAGTATCTTCGGAAGGCCTTCCATATCGTCCAATGCGACATGTGTCGAGTATTCCTCCCAGCTGGCTTTCCGGTAGTTGAATCGAAGTTCCTGTGCGTCGCGATTGTTTGGTCGGTTCCTAAGGAGAGATATGATCAATGAGTTGTGATTACTGTCATGTGCTGAAGGGAGGACTCCCCAAACGAGTTGGGGATCTAAAGGGGGGTGAACAGATTGATAAACCGATACCGGTTTCACTTTCGAGAGAGATCCTTGTGGGTTGTCCGTCGTTGAGAAGGGTCAGGTTGTGAGTGTCTATGGGGTTGGCAATTATCACTCCCCTGGGGTCTGTTCTCACGCATCCCCACAGTTCGTGGTAGCTGTTGAAGTCTCCAAGGAGGAGTAAGAGATGAAACAGTTGGTTAAGCAGATCGGTCATTAGTGCCTCCGTGAGGTTGTGGTTTCGTGACGAGCAGACATATCTTCCCTGCGACAGCTTGGAGTTCTGTTCTCAGAGGGAGGAAGTGATGAGGTATGCTTTGATAGATCATAAGTGCCACTCCGCCGTGTGCAGTCACATTATTGTGACCTTTGCGACGGTGTATGACATATTGAGGGTTTGTGAAGGTGGCTGTGTCACGGAGTTTGATCTACTGGAGGCCTACCACTAAAGGTTTATGGGGGAAATAAGCGATAATGATTCATCTTTCTAGCTTTCAAGTCCCTGGCAATTCCACTGAAGTATTGTGTTGATGTTCATTTCGGATCTGTTTCACGCCCAAATCTTGATAATCTGGAGCGGTCGCGTGGTTTATAGAAACTTTCGTGGTGTTCGTGTCTATGAGGCGCAGGTTTCTTAGATCGAGAGTGTTCTCAAAAGCATCCGCTTTCTGTAGAACATGATCTCTTAGACTCACTGCGTTCGGCTGTGAGTGCTCTTGTAGGAGGAGGAGGAGGACGACGAGGGAGTGCGATCTTTGTGTTTGCTTCTTGAGCGAGTGCGTTATCTTTCAAGGATGGTTTTATAAACAATGTGATGGGCTGAGTAGTAGTCGTTGGGATATTTAAGTCGAGTGCGGTGCATGGTCGATCAGTGGTTCCTGGTATCAGTTCTACGTTGAAGATTTTCAACGCGTCCTCGCTCAGGCAATGGTCGTTCTCACTTGTGAGATGTTCGGCTGTCGGGAATGTTAGCCGAGGGTTGAATACCTCACTTTGGTTTTCACTGGGTGCGGTCGCAGTTAAGACGGTCAGAAGTCGTTCAACACTCTGATCGAGGCGAGTTGTGGTTCGTGGGCTGTTGCCGATCTTTTTGCTTCGTGGCGAGAGGGCGTCGTGTATCTTGCGGTCGTCGTCGGAAGAATCTTCGTCTCTTCGCCTCTTGATTTTCGGGTTATTGGACCTCTCCTCGTGGTCGACCGAAGAAGCATCCATCGAAATGCACTCCTATGCACTGGTGGATTCGTTGCTTGGGACGCTCGCCTCTAATACGAGGGCGGTCGCTGGGCTAGTTGTTGTATGGTAATAGTTTTTATTAACGGTACGCGAGTGTCGTCTGGTGGGGTAGACTTAGTTGTAGATTTAACTGCTTTGGCGTAATTTAAATTACGGCAGTTTGGGTTTTCGTCGTAAACAATTTGGATAGCTTGTTTTCGTGTGACTCTGCGGTCATTTTGTATGATTGTCATTGCTTTTTGGTTCATCTGCTTTGGGCAGTCGCGGTCACCTGCCTCATGGAGGCATGAACAATGGTAGCAGTTAGGTTTGTGGGTTGTGCAGTCGTTGCAGTTGCGAGTACGTTGCAGTCCATCAGTAAGATTTTCACACTGATTGCCATCTGGTGGCAACAGGGGAGGGGCATGGTGACGCATCCGGTCACATGTCTGCATCCATTTGATGGTTGTGGGTTACCCACGTGTGTCCCGTGCCTAAGCAGTTGATGAACACTTGATCATTCCTGATGGAGAACTTTGTTTCCCATTCGCCAACCGAGGGCTTGACTGAGAGCCTTTTTTGTCCACTCTATTGCCACATGTCGTTCCATCGGGAAGTAATATGAGAGTTGATGATAGAGAACCAGTCCCGGTAATTGATGATGGGGAACCAGTGTCAGTAATGTATGGTGATAATGTACTTGATGATGGATGCCAGTTTAGCAAGGGAATCTGTAAGTTCATTTCCTCTTATTTCCACGTGTCTACGGATCTAGCAAAATTCGATCGCATTCTCGGAAATTATACAAAGATCGTGCTGCATTTAACGAAGAGCAGGGTGTTCACTGAGCAGAAATTTGAGCCGAGCGAGGGCACGCAGAAGTGTGTGAAAATATGACGTGCTAAGGGAGGCGATCTGTTCATGTAATAAAAATGGAAAATTCGATTGCGTACAGCTCTGAAGAGAACACAGAGGCTTCTTGTGGAAGCGTAGCCAATTGTTAGGTTTCTCCGCATACAGCGGTAACTTCCAATCCGTCCGCGGTTTTGGAGCCGTCGGTGTACATAATGCGGTATTTGGAGTATTTCAACCTCTAGTAGTCGCAAAAATTCTCGGCGGTACTTGATGGTTGGAGTCGTCGCTTTGGCGTACCCTTGCAAATCTAGGTTGACCAGCGGAGGGCTGATCATCCACGTAGGTGTGTTGATTTGAAGAAATCGATGGGAGAATGAAGGCTTGATTGCCTTGCGGCTGATGTTCAGTGTTGTCAGCAAGTTGTCCACGCGTAGGGAAAACGGTGGGCAAATATTCTCCTTAGTCGCGAAGATGCGTTAGTCGGAAATGTTGGTGATGAGGTTGAATGCTGGGTTGTTGATTAGGCTCCAAGTCTGGAAATAGTATTGTAGCGAGAGAGTCTCGCCGGAGTGGAAGTTGAAGCCCGATAACTAGCACGTCCAGGGATTCGGTGGGAGTCTGTGGGAGTGGAACGGAACGTGCCGGTTGTGATGCGCATGACGTTGTTTGCATCAATCGAGAGTGATTTGAGATTGGTTTTAGCTGCTGATCCGCAAACGACAGGTCCATAGTCAATGCGTGATCGTATTAGTGTTCCGAATAACGCCATGCCGGTGTTCATATGGGCACCTAGTTTCAGGGATGATACCAGTCTCGGTCATCTTCGGCAGCGGGTTTCCAGGGCTGTAAGGTGGGGTCGCTATGTGAGATTCGAATCCCACTCAAGACTAAGGAATTTCATTGCTTCTTCGTCTACTAGAGAGGTGCTGCGCAGCGTTAGGGCTGGTTTACGGTATGAACCGGGAACGAGTGTAAAATGCATACTTTTTTTTTTCGAGGACGAAAAACTGAATAAGGTTAAAGGAAGGCCAGTTCCCGACTTAGTCTAGACACTCTTGGAGTTCAAATTGCATTGTTAGAAGACTAGGGTGTCAGCAGCTTATTTGTAGGTCATCCACATATAGCAATGATGCAGTCTTCTGTCACGGGGGAGAATGTCGGTTAGCTGGTGGGTTTTGAGGGTAAAAATAGTGACTCTGAGGACATTTCCTCTCTGAGGAACGCCCATTTCTTGCGGAGACAATGGTGACAAAGTATCGCTCACTTTGATCCTGAAGGTACGATTTTGCAAAAAAAGTGGATAAACCGTGTTAGTTGGCTTCTCGGGCCTTTGCGGTGGAGATCTTTCATGATATCGTATTTCCAAGTAGTGTCGAATGCTCATTCAGCGTCGAAAAATAGGGAAACCACACGTTTCTCTTGGACGAAGGCCTGTCGAATGTCAGGTTCTAGTTGTACGAGGTGGTCCGTCGTAGAGTGACGCTTGCGGCCGCCGCACAGGATGTTGTTGAGGCCTGCATGCATTTCAAGGTATTCAACAAGGCATGAGTTCATCTTTCTTTCCATCGTCTTACAGAGGCAGGTGGTAAAGGCAATGTCGGCGGTAGTTGAACGAGTGGCTGCAACATTTTCCGGGATTACAGGTTCCCGCCATTGGTCATGAAATATCGAGTTTGAATACATTATGTTAACCAAACTAGATAAAAATTCAAGGGCACCTTCAGGGACATGTTTGACTATATTGATGTGCAGGCGGTCCGGCCCGGGTTGAGGGTCTCTGGTATGGTCTGTTGCAAACTGTGGTTCGTGGAGAGGGAAAGGCTTATTGAAAAATCTTCATTTGCGAAAGTAAACTCAATACGTTCCCTTTCTCTAACGTTTTTTTCTAGTTAAAAAACAGCCATGTAATTTGTTGATTGTGATATCTGGCCAAATGTTTGTGCTAGTTTATCTACGATTTCCGCGTAGTAAGAATAAATGGTGCCTCCATCTGAATGAATGTGGATAGGTCGCTCGGGGCGTCCCTGGATACGTCTAATTTTTTCCCACACTTGAGAGAGGGGTCTTTCAGTTAATAGTGTTGACTAATTGGGAGCAGCTTTCCCATTTCTTCTCTACTTGAAAATTTGCCCTTTCTCACACTATTCGGTTTCTGAGTCACGTGCGCGACGGAAGGCCGTGTGTAGCCTTTCACTCCGGTCTCTTGCTTCTTGCACCTCCGGGCACCACCACGGTTTTGGAAAAAAAGGTTGAATGTAAATATTGGAGGATGCATGAGACAGGCTCACTTCAAAATTTCTCGTATAGATGAATGACGAGGTCATGTTCCGAGATGTCGATGGGGATGCCATCCATGTTGCGCTACGTGATATGTGACGAGTATTCCTCCCACATGACTTTCCGGTAGCTGAAACGAAGTTCTAGTGCAGCGGGATTGTTTGGCTGATTGGTTGGTGAGGAGTGATGTGATGACTTGGTTCTGATCACTCCCGTCTGTTGAAGGCAGGACTCTCCAAACGAGTAGGGGTGTCAGTCTGGAAGAACATATAGATAAATCGATGGCGGTTTCACTTTCGAGGATGATCTGTGTGCTAGTGTCCGTCGTTGAGACGAACCAGATTGTGAATATCTCTGGGGTTTGTTCTTGCGCATCACCACATTTCGTGGTAGCTGTTGATGTCTCCAATGAGGAGTACGGAAGAGAGCAGTTGGTTGAGCAGCTCTGTCACTGATGCTCCTGCGATTAGATTAGAGTGACGAGGCTTTCTAGCGCGCTGGAGTCATCGTCCTTCGGGCGCCGAATGTCAAACCACCAAACAGTGCTGCATCATGTTACTCTTTGTTTTTCTTCTATTTCAATATTTGAGTTAAGGTTTACTACTGCGCAAAGTCCTTTACGCGGCGAGCGTCTATGGTATGTATGTGTGCCACATGAGGTACAGGAACTCCTAAGGTGCTGAGGTCATATGGTCTCAGCACTCCTCGGACGGCAGTAAGGAGGAATAACACACTACCTACCCTGCTTCAGAACTCCCAGGATCCGCAGTAGTCCTTAAGGTGCACGCTACGCGCTCCAACACCTGTTGAGGGGGAAGATGAAGAAGATACAGAAAACGGGGATCCCATGCATGAAATCTACACTAGGTGTAGGAAATTTCACGTGAGAGAATAGCAAGAATGGAAAGAAAAAGAAGAAGGAATAGTCGTAGAAAACGGTTGCATTAAAGAAAGAGCGCAACTTGGCTGTTATTTGCCACTCGAATAGAGAATAGTTAGAACCGGTATGTGAATGTTTGAGTGTGTCTGTGTGTGCATGCGTGTGTATGCGTGTGTGTTTGTAAGCAGCGACTATTAAGAGAGTTGTTGAGGAGTCTGAGACAAGTTTAAGGAAATTTAAACTAAACATAAGATGCAAATGAGGTAAATAAAAAGTCAAGCAAATCAGGATAGGGGAGGAAAGGAGAGATAGTAAAGGGGGAAGAAGAGGGGAGTCTAAAGGGAAATAAGGGTGTTTACCCCCCTCGTTGGGCCGTGACTCCGTGCGGCCCGTAAACCTAACAGATGCCTAGGGGGGGGGGGAGGGGGTGCCTCCGCGAGATCGTGGCCTCGTGACGAGTCGATAGATACCACTGTTCGTGGTCTTGAGACGTAAATTTTCACAGCGATAGCTTGGAGATCGGTCCTCAAGACGAGGGGGTGGTGAGGTATACTTTCACGGATCATGAGTGCCACTCCGCTGTGGGCAGTCACATTATTGTGGCCTTCGCGACGATGTATGACATATTGAGGAATTGTGAAGGTGGTGGTCTCTTGGAGTTCGATCTCATGCAGACCTATCACCAAAGGTTTATGGGTGAAGATTTGGGGATAATTATTCGTCTTGTTTGATTTCAAGTCTCTGGCAATTCCACTGAAGTTTTGTACTGTTGTTCATTTTAAACGCAGTTCACGCTCAGACCCGGATGATCTAGAGCGGCCGCGTGGTTTGTAAGAACTTTCGTGTTATTCTTGTCTTTGCATTTGCCTAGCGGTTCTGGATCGAACACGTACGCAAAAGCGTCTGCTTACTGTGGAACGTGGTCTGCAAGGAGGTTGGATAGATGAAGGCGGCTCAGCCGCTCGGAAGTGAAGCATGGCTGGACTGGCTGTCGGCTGACTGAAAACCAGTTGGAGGGGCAACCCAGCGCGCGGCAATGCATTGAATGAACGGAGAGAGAAGACTCATCACTACGATGACGTCTTTTTGCTGGGTCTTTGGCTGTTCTGAGCGGCGAACTTATAACACCGTGGTCACTTTTATTAGGCAAGAACATTATAGACTGAAAAAATTGTTGATCTTGTGTTTCTGCATCGTTTAAATCATCAATTTTGAGAGAGAACATTGCTTAGGCTGGGTGCATTGACGAGGCAACTACATGTTTCCCGTCAAATTGCAAGACTCGTTGAAAAGGTATCGCGTATGAAACATTCACATTGTATTGAATATTACTTATTATAGACCACTAAAAAGTTATCTTTGCATTTTCATGAAACCCCATCACCTTATCGCTTAGAAATAGAGATCTAGTAGTTGACATAGATGATTCAGGTGCGCTTTCGGCGCTAGCACTGAAGAACGTTTAGTCCATTATACGTTTGACGGAATTAGTTTAAGATGAAGTTAATAAGTATCCTCGCGGTCCTGATTTATTTTAGATAAAAACTTGTTCATTGTCCTCCTCGTCTTAGTGTATTTTTCTTAGCACAATTTTCGTAAAACATCACACAGTATACTGTATCTGCATGGACCTCGAATACAAACTGGTATCACAGTTGCGCAGAAGCCCCATCGTCTTGGCGTGCATCGAGCCGGATGCACATAACTTGGCCATGCATGAAACTTTAATTAACAATCACCTACGACTAAATGCCTTAATTTGAATTGTAATCCTTTGGAAAATCACGTGTGCCTCCTGATGAATGCATTGCTTCTCAATACCTTCAAGTAAAATATTTAAATGCTTTGAAAAACAATACTTCGAACGTATAACAACTAAAGAACACCAAGAGTCGGCAATTTTCTAACAAGTTGATACCTTTCAATGGACCCTAATGTAACAATGTGTAGTTATAAATAAATGAAACCAACTTCCTTCGCAAGATCTGTGTTTCCCTCAATCCTGACATGTCCCTTGACAGTACAGGTGTCTTCTATCAAGAGTTAGAGCGCGAAGAATGAATGATTCCCTATCTATCCTTCAGTATTCCTGCCCTCCGCATGGCGGCCGCCGTGTGGCTGTGGCCTGTGGCTTGACGTCTCTCGCTGGCGAAGATGCAACTGGCTGTGCCGCCTCCATCTATGCCCCCTCATTGGTCTGGTATAATCACTGCGTTCGCGGCTGTGCGTGCTATTGTAGGAGAAGGAGGAGGAGAAGGAGGAGGAGGAGAAGGAGGAGGAGGAGGAGGAAAAGAGTGTCTGCTTCTTGAGCGAGCACGCTTTTCTTCTATGGAGTTTCTTTACAACTTATGGTTGACGGAGTAGTAGTCGGTGGGATATTTGAGTCAACTGAGGTGCATGATTGATTAGTGATTTCGGGTAACACCAGAATATCTCACCAGGCGATGATCGTTCTCGCTGGTGCGATGTTCTGGAGTTCTTATTTTGATACAGCAAAAAAATATGTTCTGAATTTGATACAGCAACAAAAGAAGCTTCTACACCCTGAAAACTTTGGAACTTGGACGCGAAGAATAGCATGCGATGATAATTTTAAACTCAGTTAAC
>SDVV010004167.1:1963-20480 GCA_016164225.1 Gammarus roeselii
GTGTGCCCCATACTCAGCGTTTTGACGGCTTTGTGTTCCCCATACTCAGCGTTTTGACGGCTCTGTGTGCCCAATACTCAGCGTTTTGACGGATCTGTGTGCCCCATACTCAGCGTTTTGATGACTCTGTGTTCCCCGTACTCAGCGTTTTTACGGCTCTGTGTGCCCAATACTCAGCGTTTTGACGGCCCTGTGTGCCCCATACTCAGCGTTTTGACGGCTTTGTGTTCCCCATACTCAGCGTTTTGACGGCTCTGTGAGCCCAATACTCAGCGTTTTGACGGCCCTGTATGCCCCATACTCAGCGTTTTGATGACTCTGTGTTCCCCATACTCAGCGTTTTGACGGCTCTGTGTGCCCAATACTCAGCGTTTTGACGGCCCTGTGTGTCCCATACTCAGCGTTCTGACGGCTCTGTGTTCCCCATACTCAGCGTTTTGACGGCTCTGTGTGCTCAATACTCAGCGTTTTGACGGCCCTGTGTGCACCATACCCAGCGTTTTGCATAATACAGTTCTAGATGAAAAAAAAAATATGTGTCTAATATTTAGACATTGTATAGTCAGGAAAACAACATTCTACAACTGTAACTGGATCCTGTGACCCAACTCTGCTTGTACTGTGCTATGATGGTCCAGTGTGTCGGGTTATGAGGATAAGGGCCCCCTCCTCCGCTACTCCTGAACACAACACAGTAGGGAGAGGTGGGCGTGTCTGCCATTACCTCGTGTCACGGAAGAACCTTCAGCCCACTGTCCGCCCTAGGGTCGAAGATGCAGGGGGTTGATTGGGGAAGAATCTTTAGGCGAAACGAAGTCGATTAAGGCCGACTGGGTATAGGAAAAGAGTGATGAAGAAGGGTAGGAGATACTAGAGTGAGATGGATGACTTTATTCGCATGAAATAAATGAAAAGAAGATGAGTAGTTAAACGAACAAGGGTACTTTGGAATATTAGGGGGAGAAGGAAGAGGAAGCTTGCAAGGGTACGAGGAAGATGGGGAAGAGCAATAGGAAGGGTAAACATAATATGGGCAATGGGTATCAGCAAGAACAATGAGCACTATTAGGTTGTTATGAAGAGAAGAGCATAATGAAAGAATAAGCATCAACCCTGTTACACTAAAGTGGCCACTCATGGTGTTTATTATGTAAGTGCCAGATAATTGTTTACGTCTCTGAGGAACGCCCATATCCGTAGATAAGGAACACTTACATCGTTGACCTTGCGGCAATCATGGCCTCAAAATGATCAGCCAATGCGACAGGACGTTAACGCCATTGTTGACCTTCACGCAATCCTGATCTCGAATTGCTCAGCCAATCTGTCAGATCGTTAACGCTAGCGTTGATACCAGCAACAAAGTAACAAAGGATTTATTAGGGTAAAAACTGTACGGAAATGCTTTTGGAAATATACAAATTTCAGGCGCTCCAAACATCTCGTTGAAAGTGACGTATCAATTTCAAAAGATTGAATAGCCTATCGTTTCAAAAATAATGTTAGGACTATCAGATTGAAGCAGTTAAAGTAAATAATTTAGCTTTCATGCAGTAAATAAAAACGTCTTATCAGTTTCCAATATGATGAACGATATCATCTTCTCTTAAATTGGACACGCAAGCAAACTTTTCAAAGTATAATCTCCACATCACTGATACCGTTTCATCCCGAATATTGATCCCCTTCTCAAACTTCCTCATTCGTCGAACCTTTGAGCAGATCGCTCGAAAACCCTTCACACGTTCCACCTTTCTTCCCTCCCTGTGTGTATAACATCCCCCCCCCCTTGCTAAAGAAGAAAGAACAGAATGAAACTGTCGGGCGAAGCCATTCAATGTTTGTCGCCGCCTTGTGTCCCCTTTAGACAAGGAACAACTTAATAAATCGGTCGGGGAGGAAGAACTTCGTTTTTTTAGATCTGGCAATAGGCTGCATGGGCGGTTGTTATGCGCACTCATTGAGAAGGGCTACTTCTGTATCAATAGTGCTAATTTGTATTGTGCACTGGATATTTTGCTGGTACATGTCACCGAAATTTTGGTATTAAATTTCTTTGGAGGTGATTTTTTATGGACCGTACTGATTTCTGGTTCTTTCAGAAAGAATATTATTGACACATTACAATACTTATTTAATTATATAAGGAGATAATATAGGGGGATTGCACGTGGACGCTAGATAAGGGGAAGTGTTTTGGGACGGTATAGAATATATTAGAATATATACTATAAAATTTGTGAGACAAAACGTTCCACATAAATTGATAATTTTACGGCATTTATGACAGCACAGATGGAAAACCAATATGTAATAATTGAACCTAATATTTATTTGACAAAAATCTCTGACAGCATATTGCAATTCACTGCAGAGAGATTCCATACAAACTTTGATTCATAAGTAATCACCAAAGAGCATCGTCATGTCAGGCTCAGATGCTTCGTCAAGTGCAGTCAGGAGCCGAAGATTCTTTGCCACCACCAGTTTATTTTATGAAGGTTGTTGTTACAATTGCCACACCACCCACCAGAACACAGGAATCACACCATGCCTCCTTTACATAGCAAAGTATAGTACAACTCCTGCTCCCCATTCCCCTCAGAAAAGAAGCTGACAACGCCCCCCCCCCTTCAACGAAGAGAGGTAAACGCCACATTCAGGAGCCCGGAGCACCGTTCCGGTGGTGTGTAAGTAACTTTCCGCGTTGGTTTCCCTCCTTAAGGGCGGCGAGTGCATTAGGGCTCGCCAGGGGCCCAAAGATACTTCAGCAGTGTTCAGTGCTTGGCACGATACTGTATCTAAATAACTTTTCAGATGCTCTGTTCGATTTTCAGGAGGTGAATTTGGTCATGGTTATTGACAGAAATATTTAAATACATTTTTTAATCAACACTGAGAGTATGTGGGAGGGGCTGTTCTCTCGGTATTAATAGCTAATAAATCAATGGCTGTTCTTCATAGAACAGAGAGCTATTGAACTAAGGATACACTGAGAAACTAATAAGTAGAGGTAACATGCAGGGGATGCGTGTGTGTGTATGCGTGTGTCTTTTTACAGTTTGTATTAAGTAACTCAATGCATGTAGTGAAAAACTTGTGCAACGTCTTTGATGACAAAAAGTCTAAAAACAAATGCAAGTAGTTTCTAGAATACTGTCTGAATATTATTCTATTTGGCCGTTTTTTGGTAGTAGACAACGGCTGATGACGTCCGCATTTATTGGCGTTCGCCTGGACCCCTCTCTCAAGGCTGGTGTCACATCACCACAACGCAATCAATCTGCCTATCCGTCCCCCCCCACCCCCTCCTCCTGGCCCAGCCCCATTAAACCTCTACACTGAGTTCCATTGAAGTGCTGTGTTTCCACATGGAATAAATGAATAGGCTGAAATTCAAGGATAGTCAGAACTAATACAACATACGTTGGTGAAAGTAAAATCAAATCAATGAACAGGAGCACTACTGCCAAAGTCGAGCAACAAGAATCTATCGAATTTTTGTGTCTGTCATTACTCCAATTCCATTAGAATAAAAAAGTAACAATGGGTTAAACAAAACTATTTTTCCATGTGACTTTTGCGTCAATCATAATCAAGTGGAAACTTTTGTGACTTAAGAACTAGGAGCAACTGTATGAGATATTCTCTCTCTAAGGGTGCCCTCAAGCCTCTCCCCCCTTCCCCGCGTTCCTACAACCGTTGTCTGAGCAATCTTCGCACCCCCCCTGCCTGTTAGTCGGTTGTGATAACATACCCTTTTCACTCGCTGGAGAGACAATCTTCGCACCCCGCCCGCCTGTTAGTCGGTGGCGATAATGACCCTCTTTACCCGCTGGAGAGACCATCTCCGCACCCCGCCCACCTGTTGGTGGAGGGCGATAACAGACTCTCTTCACATGCTGGATTAACCATCTCCACACCCCGCACGCCTGTTAGTGGGTGGCGATACGCACCCTCTTCGCCCGCTGAAGAGACCATCTCCGCACATTTTTTAGGCCTTATTGCTTGTTAATTTTGCTGTTATTTTTCAAACCGCCTACTCTAATTTTACGGACATTGATGGTTCGGTAATCCGATACTGAGCCCCACAGTTCCTTGGTTCACTTCAGTTTTGCAGTACTGAGTAGGATCACGCCGGGACGTTGTATTTCATTTCTGCCTCATTTCTGTACCTAGACTGTGTCTGTATTATCTGTTTGTTTATCTTAATTTGCATGTTTGTAGCAGTGCCATAGGGTGTGAATAGTTTACTGTTTTGCTACATGTCTAATCCAACAGGTGTGTTTTCTTTATATACGTTCGGATTCATACCGTCTCGTTGAATACATTGTGTTCTACGAAGACAAAGTTCAGAGTTCAAGTTGGCTAGAAGTCACGTTTTTTGCTCATAACTCTGGAGTTTGAGTGTTGAATTTTTACTAGTTCAATGTGTCATAACTTTTGAAATCGAGATTCATCCCGATTCCTCGAGTCAATTGCACCGCAGTATAAGCCTGTCGACCTTATGGACTGCAAATCCACCATCAGGTACCTCATATACTAAAAGAAATTAATATATCATGTCTGTCTATGTCTCATCAACCTGCGCAAATGAGTGGCTGTGAGCAACCATGGTAAGGAAAACAGCAACTCTAAATTTCCAGTTAAGATAACTGATTGTGAGAGTAATTTTTTCGGAATTTTCAAATTTACGCTATGACAAATCTGTTTTTAGCCAGTCAATATTTATTATAATTTCCAGCGAAATTATTATTCCCTCTTGTCTGAATTATTTCTCAATATTAACCAAGTTTTGAATAATTTACACAAATTGTTATAACCTAAAACTTAATTCCTTGGTGCGGATTTAAAACAATAGAATAATATCTTGTACTCGCATCTTCTGATCAAGTTTATATCAAACAGTTTTGCCTAGGCTTAGTACGCATTTATTAAAATTATTAGTCTGTTATCTGTCTCTATTTCTTTCTAAATTTATTGTTTTCCTTAAAACAAAGAGTTTGTGATGTTGACATACAATTAAAAACAAGCTGGAATAGGGCGGTAAAATAGTTTGAACAAAGATTTAAATGTGTTTGAACGATTTCATGCGTAGCTATCTACGTTCCTCCGACATTTTTTTCATGTACCATCACTTGCAATAAACGAGCACCTTCTCGCACAAGTAATCTTGCTGAAACTGCTACAAAAAGAACGGCCTGAGGTTTTCCGAAATTCGTCTGATTCCTCGTATCATGAAGATGCTAATGACCAACCTTGTACTCGTCAGCTTTTCACAAACAGAATTTACGTCAGTGTTAATATTTGCATTAGGTGTCTCGACCTTTGCTGCCGACTGGTCCTTCTGGCATTGATAAGCCTAAATCTGCCAAAATTCTTTCTGGATTTGTTGTTCATATTACGAAGAATTTCTCAGAATTGTCTTGGTAAAGAGGTTCTCAAAATTTTGTTATTTTACAAAAAATGGTCCGTTTAAACCGTATGTAACCATTAATGAACTGCACCCTAATGAAATCCGCAACTGGCGAGGAATTCTTACAGCGCATTTTGTTCCACTGAAATTTTTGTTTACGTTTCTTTGCTGCTTCACATAACTAATTCCTTGAAATTTTTTCTACGTGTTTTGCGCTATAAGAAGCATTTGGTAAACCGGACCGTGATGTTTGTCGTTCTTAATTTTCTGAGTTATAACTGATTTGTGTGCTGTTTACACATATTATTTTAAATTTACAACTGTGTAATGATAAGGTGGTGGAGCTGTGTAAAATTTGAACATACTCATCAGCCTCTATAAAATAATTTCAGTCATTCTATGCGAACCTGCGTTCAATTGGTTACGGTTCCCTGAGAATTCAGGGTGAAAGCGTTTCTTCGCAGCTCTTCAAAATATTGGCATCAATACAAATAGCTATTTATTAGCCCTAGCATAGCAGCTACTAAGTCTAAGAATTACTTCTTCTCAGTGAATAACTGTGTAGCAGACCTTTCGATCACATTCTAGTTGATCACCTTTTCATCATCGTTAGCCATCTACTTAGGCAATACCTACTCACGATCCTGCACAATATAAGGTCACGGGTTCTCCTCTTAACGCACACTTCTAAAATGATAAGCTGGTAAGACGCTCTCTCAGCCAATCCAACAACAAACCCTCTGAATAGTCCACTTCAATTATGATGAACTTTGAATTGAAGTGGAACGTGCGACAAATGCGCATATGCTAAGGAAGACAGGGACTGCATATCATGCAAAAGCCAAAACTGCAACAGAACCAGCAAGCCTATAAACATAGAGCTGACGCATTGATCAAACACTCCTGTGGCTAGCGCATATGCACCAAAATGCGATAAGAAAAAGCCTACCATCTCCCACAGGGTAGCTCATTCGGTGGTAGATACTCACCCAACGATGCTGAACTCTCCATCTCCCAACCTTTGTACCTCTGAAACTGAGTCTAATACCCCCACTTCTCCCTCCGAAGCAGAGCATCTAATCGTCATCTCAACAGAAAAATCCACAACAGCAAAGCCGGCTCACTGCGAAGCATCAGGCACCAGCACCGGGTCAAAAGAAAATACCAAGACCCCTAAGACAATACTCATAGGTGATATCCTCATGACAAATGTGCTAACGTCCGATCTTTCAGATCGATAAACCTGAGAAAAAAAACATATTAACGATTATGGTGCTCAGTCTAAAATCATTGAAAGCGCAAATCCATTCAAAAATTACATTATTGTGCTCACGGACTACGTCGAAATGAAGTAGTAGTAAAAATAACCACCGCAATTTCAACGAAAAACCTAAATGCTAAAATGTACATGGCAGAGCCCCTCAATCTGAAAACAATGGTGCAGAGGCACCGCTTCATGAGTCTATGCCACTCCCTGATGCTCAAAGTTATTCCAAAAGATATACTAAGAGATGAATCCACCTACGCCCCCGACGAGCGATTGTTTCATCCGGAGGATACTAAATTAAACAGAACTGGATATATAAATTTTTTCAACACGGTAGCACTCTACGTTCCTCAGTGGGTTGAGGTATTGCCATCCAAATACTATAATAATATCAGAAACAAGCAATCACTACTCAGGTCTCTTCCCTTCCTCTACTTCCCTTCGTCATACGGCCTATGTCTCGTATCATCGCCACGGGCACACGTCAGAAAAGGACATCTACTCGCAAACAACTCAAATCGGAGCACCCTCTCGTCACCCCCAAGCTAAAAATTATCAATCTGCGACTCCTTATCATCCCCACACAAACAGCTCCCATGGAGCGCCTTTTCACCACACCCACACTCACACCAACAGCGTTCCATCAGCGCCTCCGTATTGTCCCCCACACAAACTACGTCCAATTATCGCCTACCCATCAACAGCTTACAATCGGCGCCCGCTTATCATCCACAGTGTACCTCCCATGTTAATACTGCGCCTTCCTATTCGCCCCCCACGTCTCTCGTACCACTCCAGCACACCAACTGCTATCCCTTCTTCTCCTACCCTGCTCCTCCACTCTACACTGCTCATGCGAATCTGTCCAACTAAGCTTGCAGCACAGCCCCAACCCCCAACTTTTGCTACCATTCCCTAACCTCTGCCCTAACACCATCTCTACCCATCCCGCTAACCACTCCCATATATTTCCCACCGCCACTCATTCCTGTCCATGCAATCAGCCTGCAATCAGCGCTCCCTCATCATCCCCATGTCAGAAGCTCCCAATCAGCGCTCTTTCATCATTCTAATCGCAATACCTTCCAAACAACGTTTACTCCTTTAACCTTGTCAAAAGCTCCCAGTCAGCGCCTCCTCATTATTATCATTCCCAGACTTAAGCTCCCTACCGCCGTCGTCTTATCATCCCAATACTAACATCTTCCGTTCAGCCCCTCTTCCTAGTCTCCACAACAAAAGCCCCCCTTCAACGCTTTCGCGTGATCTCGAAAAAAGTGGCACACAATCTGTACCTCCTCATCCTCTCTACAACAACAGCGCCCAGGAAGTACCCTTTCATCACTATTACTTCAACGGCAACGTGTTAGCACCCACCCATCACCCTAAAAACAACGGCCACGCCACTGGCGCTACCCTTCCTCCAATCACATCCGGAGCCATAAAAGATAATTCAAAGCTTCAAACAGCGACCCCTTTTCGAGAAACTCACTCGGCAGCAAGACAAATTCACCAAATACGGCCAGTAACCCTCCCATCAAGAGCAGTAAGGTTATGAACGGACGTCTCTTCAGCCATGTACTAAGCCAGGCTCGTGTTCCAACAACACTGGTTGAGAGCAGCCATCCAATTCCACCTAAGTTAGGGTCTTAAAATGAAGCGAGAGGACATCTAATAACAATCCCCAAAATCAGAAACAAAATAACAATACTTCGATGCTGAATAATCTCAAATTACAGATAATGCTAACGCCCACAGATGGCCGCTGCCTCATCCATGCCCTCAGCAAATCATGGCAGTACCAAATTGGGTATTATCCCGAACAAGACATCGACTCGTTACTGGGCGCTGCATGGCACGATGCCGACAGGAACATGAACTACTATTCAGATTTCATTATAAACCGGTCACGACAATGTCTACCTGATATATACGGAACGGTACTTCTACAACCGAGACTACAATCATGCCCTGGTCCCCCCAATGCTGAGTAACACTCTAGGACTTCAGATTGACATAGTTCAGGAAGACGGTTGCCCCCATACAGCAATAAAGTCCATCAAGCCACACTTGAATAACAATCAGTCAGGTCTCAGGGTACTCATTCACCTAAAAGATCATCATTACAGTGCACTTGTACTTGTGCATAAATTCTTAAAATGCCCCAAAACAATCAGTAAGCCTAATGATAAGAACTTCTACTCCAATAAATTCACCGCCCTGTATGATGCACCTGACACATGCATCTACGCAGAGAACCCGCGAGACAGCGTCTTAAGAGTAAGAACCCTATCACAAGCAGCACTGCCGCAATCGGTAGCAACCACGCAATTTGAAGCAATAATCATCGCAGAGCGTCCACACACATGTGACTAGATGGCACTCGGGCCCCTCGTGAGCCGAGCGGCAAAGCAATCATGCCTCACGCAAAGGACAAGAACCACATACAAATAAAACACATAAATGTGAGAAGTCTTTTGTCTGAGATAGACCAGATCAAGCAAATGCCAAGGGATGAAGATGTCGATATACTCTGTCTAACTGAGACATGGCTTCACCCAACATGGACAGCAATTTTATTCAGATAGATGGGTACGAATTGTTCAGAAATGACCCGAGGTTAGAGAGGAGGCGGCGCTTGTATCAACGCCAAAAATAAGTACATAAACAGGACATTGAAAACGGCTGGAAACGGAGACGAAGTCGATGATGTTTGGATTACCGTTCAAGTAAAGGAAACCAAATCCTTTATTGTCGGAGCCATTTACAAGCCACCCAAAACCAGCAGCCAGTCATTCAGCTACATAGAATCCAATCTCCAGAGAGCAGATGATTTGAAAAAGAACATGTACGTCTTATGAGATTTCAACGACAATCAATTAAAGCCAAATAAATTGGGCTCAATTATCAAAAGACTAAAACTAGAACAGCTCATTGAGGTGCCAACTAGAATCACAAAAGAAAGTAGCTCAGTGCTCGAAACGATAATCACGAACAATCAATCGTCTGTCCTCAACACCAACGTCTGTGCATCTCGTGCCGACCATAAAGAAATAAGCTTCCTGATTACTGTGCGTAGAGAAAAACGGAAACCCGTCATTCGGACGTATATAACTAAAGAATACTACTCACGAGATTCGTTGAAACAAGAGTTATGGAACAGAGTGTCTTTGCTCAACAACATGCGCAATACGGACGATGTGAATACTCAATCGGCCATTTTTGCAGAAATGTTCTCGGCGGCCCTGGACACAGTAGCACCAATAGTCGCAAAGAAACTTAAACGCCCTCCAGTCAGCTGGATGACTCTTGAACTCCATCAGGAGATGCAAAACCCAAAATGTTTTCAAAGTTTTCTGAAAGGTCAGGCCAACGAAAATGCTGAAAAAATAACACCGACTCAATTAGCACGGATCTGACCGATGAATCGCGTGTTCTAAATGTCTTGCGAGTGGTCTTCCACCCGACGAGGAAACGCATAAAAAACTAATAGGCAAAGCAAAGAGAGATGCGCACCTTGCTGAATAAGAAAAAGCAAAAAACAATCCGAAGCATCCTTGGAACATCCTTGGGAATCTTGTGCCCCCCAAGAAACCAAAAACGACTTCAAATTATGAAATCCCTGCGGAAAAAGCAGAAACATTCAATGTGTTTTTCGCTAACGTTGGAAAGCACACATACGAAGAGGTAATGAACGAACGCAAAAAAAAAAAAAAATCTCGGTGGTTCACGAAACATCGGTAAAGCATAAGCTAACTCGGTTCACAGTTTCATCTCAAAACGACTCATCCACCAAGGAGGGCCAAATGTGGACACCGAGCCAGGTAAGCAGTTTGAAAATTGTTACGGCTATTTACGCGCTTAAAAATACAAATTCTTGTGGGAACGATGGAATAGCATTACAGTACCTCAAGGACGGGTTAGAAATATTCTGCGTATTTCCAGCTGCTCATCAACACATCTGTTGCAACAAATACCTTCCCTCAAAATTGGAAACACGCGCTAATCAAACCATATCCATAAAAGGGGGAGGTAAACGGCCCTTCAAATCATAGACCCATAAGCTTCCTATCAGTAACTTCAAAAATCTTGGAAAAGATTATTGCACGTCAACTCCTTGACTACTTAGAAGAGGAAAACCTAATCAATGACTGTCAGTATGCATACAGACGGAAGACCTCTACTGAAGACGCGCTACTGAAAATCTCCAAGCTCGTATAAAAAAGCTATAGACGAAAACAGTTTGTTATAACTCTGCTGCTGGACCTCTCCAAAGCATTTGACAGTATAAATCACATTTTGCTGCCAAATCTGTTGCAGCTGAACATCCAAACACCTTGGTTTGTAAGCTATCTAAGGTATCGGTCCCAGTCTGTCGTGTTAGATGGGAAGATAACCTCTTCTCCAAGACCGGTAAATTTCGGGGTGCCACAATTATCGATTCTCGGATCGGTTCTTTACCTTCTGTTCATCAATGACATAAACTGTGGAAACCCTCTCGACAACGTCAGAATGACATTATACGCAGACGATGTTCGATTGATGTTCGTAAGATTGGCAAACGAATTAGAAAACCTGAAGAAGGATGCAGAAGCAGCGCTGACTCACATAAATGATTGGTATTCCCGAGAATTTTGCTGTTGATTGTATGGGCGCAAAAAATCCTCTTGACAACAGAGTCAAAAATCTGGGAGTGTGGTTTGATCCCAATATGTCATTTGGAAATCATGTTGTTAAGCTCTGTTCCAAACTGAATGGTACACTAATGTTTCTCAGTCGAACGAAGAAACAACTCGACTCCAAGTCCAGACTTCTTGTAATCAATGCTCTGATCTTTTCACATATAAACTACTGCCCTACCATATAGGGTAAGTGCACGAAAACATTACTCTCAGACATTCAACGTTGCATAAACTTCACCGCAAAAGTAGCTCACGAAGGGAACTTTAGAAAGAGCGATCACGTGACACCAATTTTTAATAAACTGGTGTGGCCTAACATCCAGAAACGACTAGAGCTGAGTGAGCAATACGTGTTTTTGAAATTCAAAACAAGTTTTCCTATTCAAACGGTGTTGTGTTGACAACTCGAAAAGCGGCCCATCAACGATCAACAAGGAATGTAAATAATATTGACACAGAGTTCAGGAGAACAGAGATTCAGGCCAAAGCTTTCACTATTTCAGGTCCAAAAAGTTTCAACAAGCTACCAGCTGACATTCAAAATTGCGCAACCGTATCTTCTTTCAAGCAGAAATATACCATTTTATTGCTTGCCTGCAAGTAGATATAATGTCACGGAAACGCTAATTTTGTCCGGTCTGTGGGAGTTTGCACATAACATTTCAGCTGCGTGAAGGTAGGGCGCGACCGGAACTGGTTTAAGCAGCCGGACGGACGGACAGCTTTTCGGATTATTCATAAGGTTTGTTAATAGGCTATATATCTTAATAGGTTATATATGTTAATAGGTTATAAAAATAAAACGTTTACATATAGGTTACCTTTGGTATTCGCATTTCAATGCTAGGTATACTGTATTTTGATTTCATTGCATGTCATGTTGCATATATGCATTTTCGATGCTAGTTTTCTGAGTGTTGAGGGAAAAAGATAAACTACATTTATAAGATGATTTTTTAGTGATAATAAATCTGACTGTCACATAGTAATGTACATGCAGTATTAAAGGTTAAAATTCCACACATATTCTGCTTGCAAGAATGCTGATTTCCGGACACGTTCATGACGATTTTTTCTACCTTGGTATCATTTCTACGTCGTTCGCTGTTGGAGACCGCTCGATTATCTTTTTGACTGGTATATTTTGACATAGATCATACGCAGAGTAGAGACATTAAGCTTCACAAACCAAAGATTGATCACTTTGGATCGGTTTCTGTAATACAAGTTGTATTTTAGCATTAGTATTATAATACGAAGCTATATTTCCTCCATATATTTTTGAATTAAACCCAAACGAATCAAAAAAGTAGTGTTTGTTATCGTTTTTTAATATAAGGATCCAATGTATCATTTTATTAGGACCGCTTTCGCTGTTAACAATCATGTAGCCGTTCATTTGATGCATGGGGCATTCTGTTTTCAGCAAAACACCCTATATAGGCACGTTTCATAATTGGATCGCTCTTGGATATTTTTTCAATTTGATTATTATCCATGATTATTGTAGATAGTTGGGGAATACCTTCTTGTCAAATTTATTTGGATGACCGAGTGTATAACCTACCTGGGTGGATTTTCACAATTTACTGTTATAGGTATGTTTGCTCTTTTTTCTAGGTTAATGACATCTTCAGAGTCGGCTGGCCTTGTATCTATAACAAATATAGTTCTTCCTGCAGGAAAATTTTGTCTTGTGATTAGATGAGAGCTGTTACGCGTCCCTAGAGCCGAAAGTGTTTTATGGTATGCTTAGGCGCTCTTTCTGGGAAATGATGATCTTATTCGTAGTGGGAAATGATGATCTGATGCTAGTAACGCAGTTTCCGTTTACATCGACGATAACGATATGCTGGAAGCAATTTGGATTGCGATAATATGCTCCGTTATGTGTCGCTTGATCAATGAGAAACAGGGCTAATTTATGTGGAACAACCCCCTTGGAGGGGGAATCAATGGAGATGGAGTTTTGACCGGTAGGAAACACGATTGTTTTGACAATAGGTCGATCGAACATGTATTCAATCATATCATTGTTTATTGTGAGCACTTTATTTAGAGCAAGCAAAGCTGTAGGGTATGGTATAACCTTTTTGCCCCATAATTTGCATGAATCAACTAAATCGATGTGTTGTTCATTGTCATGTCACGCTACTTGATTTTGCCAGCTATAAAGACATATTTACGCTGACATTATCCAATAGATAACTGTTGCTACCGGCTACATCAAAGTTTAGTGGTCCCATCATTTGTATACCATGACGTACACTTTCTTGAATCCAATTCTCATTTTCGTTTTGATTAGAAAAATTCGCTGCGACGATGGTATCTGGAATAGGTGTTTGCCGTGATTTATACATCATATTCAGCCCTTTATTATTTAGATCGGAGCTCTTCATGGATATATAGGCGTTGAGATTATTTAGTAGTCCTGTATAACTGTTTTCTTCACACTGAACACCATTTAGGAATAGAGAGTGACTTTGGGACATGCGATGAAAAAATCCGTCAACGAGTGTAACATTTGCAGCGGCGGCCAACGCGCTTCCATCTGCATTTTTAACACGGATTATCACTTCTGCAGTTAACGAGCTCAAGTCGACCATTTCATTATCGGACCCGGGAATAGGAAATTCTATAAGGGAATCAGCAATTCTACCATCATACAGGCTGCTGTTTCGACTCGATACTTGATTCAATTAAATATTTCTTGTTGACGGAGGGGAACATATCGATCACTCCCATATCGATCACTCCCATATCGATCACTCCCATATCGATCACTCCCATATCGATCACTCCCATATCGATCACTCCCATATCGATCACTCCCATATCGATCACTCCCATATCGATCACTCCCATATCGATCACTCCCATATCATAGTTTTCCGTAGGGGCTTCTAGCCCTGTCATGCTGGGAGATGATCCACCAAGCATGTTGTCGGTATAGAACCTCACCCGAAACTAATGTTCATGCTTGGATAGTCATTATTCCAATAAACAGATAATTCACTGGGCTGCCAGTCATCACGGCATCGCAACACCAAGGGATCGACACAGAAGTCACAGGGCTGCCAGTCATCACAGCATCGCAACACCAGGGGATGAACACAGAGGTCATAGGGCTACCACTCATCACAGCATCGCAACACCAGGGGATGAACACAGAGGTCATAGGGCTGCCACTCATCACAGCATCGCAACACCAGTAGATCAACACAGAGGTCATAGGGCTACCACTCATCACAGCATCGCAACACCAGGGGATGAACACAGAGGTCATAGGGCTGCCACTCATCACAGCATCGCAACACCAGTAGATCAACACAGAGGTCATAGGGCTGCCACTCATCACAACATCGCAACACCAGGGGAGAGGAGGGATGTAAGGAGAGGGTCAGGCAAGAAGGGAAAGGGAAGTGAAGGCTGGGCGATGAAGGGCGATGATGACTCGACGCGTGGACGAGAAGGTGTGCAGACGATAAGATACCATAAGAGGCAATGAGAGGCGAATTGCAGCGACGAAGAGCTATAAGGGACAATGAGGGGCGTAAAGTAGTGATAAGGGGCAATGAAGGGCGATGAAGGGTAATGAGGGGCAATGAGGAGCAATGAGGGTCGACATGGGGCGATGAGGGAAAATGAGGGCCAACGAGGGGCAATGAGGGTCAATAAAGAGTGATGAGGACGATGAGAGGCGAAGAGGGGCTATGAGGGGTGATAAGAAGCAACGAAGGACAAAAAGAGGTGATGTGAGGCGATGAGGGCCGATTAAGTGCGACGAGGTGCGAGCAGGACGATGCAGGCCTACGAGAGGCGATGAGGGAGATGGGAGACGATTATGGGGTAATTTCTGGGTGATTATGCGTCGATAAACAAATATGATTAGCAGTGAGAAATAAGCACACGTCGCAGCAAGTGTCTCTACGCATAACTAAGCTTACAACATGTCGCTGCACAGTGTCTCTACGCATCACTAAGCTTACAACATGTCGCTGCACAGCGTCTCTACGCATTACTAAGCTTACAACATGTCGCTGCACAGTGTCTCTACGCATTACTAAGCTTACAACATGTCGCTGCACAGTGTCTCTACGCATTACTAAGCTTACAACATGTCGCTGCACAGTGTCTCTACGCATTACTAAGCTTACAACATGTCGCTGCACAGTGTCTCTACGCATTACTAAGCTTACAACATGTCGCAGCACAGTGTCTCTACGGAATACTAAGCCTACAAAGCATTTAACTAAGCCCAAGCAATAAGGGATACTCCTACCAACGCGTGTAATAAGTCATTTCTAATCGTGGTTCGTCTCTGTCGTTCAATTAAGGTAATGTTCCATGCATAATCAAGGCCCTACTGAACAGCACACAACATTGGAACAGCCCCTCCCCCTCGTCGGTTATAGACTGATGGGGTCTCCTCGCCTCGATGCATTGTAATGCCTATAATAATCGTTAGGAAGGCGTTCTATGCAGGAACTGTGATGGAAGGGACAGAGCGGTACAAGCAGGGACAGCTGGGTCAGGGAGGGACAGAGTTGGATTAGGATGGGACAAAGTTAGGAACGGGAAGGACAGATTTGGGCAAGCAGGAACAGCTAGGCTCTGGAGACACTGAGATGCGCCAGGGAGAGACAAAGTTGGACCAGATAGGAACAGAGTTGGACCATGAAGAGACAGAGTTGGGATCAGGACGGCAGAGTATTGGCTATGAAGGGACTGAGTTATGCCAGGGAGGGACATATTTGGGCTCGCGATGGACAAAGCTGGGCTAGGGAGGAGGGACAGAGTAGGGCCTGAGAGGGACAGAGTTAAGCCCGTCAGGAACAGAGTTATGGCTGTGCCAGAACAGAGTTAGGCCCGGGAGGGACATAGGGAGAGATTTGTGTCCGGGAGTAACAGAGTTGGGTCGTTATTTATAGAGACTTAGAAATTGCAAGGGCTGACTTTACAAAATATTTCAAGTATTAAAAGATAATAACCGGACTTTTGGCTCAAACTAGGTTGCCATTTAACAGTAAAGATATTAATTATGAAGTAGAACGTTAGGAGAGCAACCACTCAAATCAGCGTCAACATCAGCACCTAAAGGGCGCTGATGTTCACGTGAGATTGCTTCAGTCTCATTTCTCGCTAGAACAACGGTGCCCGATGTTGTTAGAACAACGGTACCCGACATCGTTAGAACGGTACTCGATGTCGTTAGAACAACAGTACACGATGTCGTTAAAACAACGGGGCCCGCTTTCGTTAGAACAACGGTACCCGATGTAGTTAGAACAACGGTACCCGATGTAGTGAGAACAACGGTGCCCGATGTCGTTAGAACAACGGTACCCGATATCGTTAGAACGGTACCCAATGTCGTTAAAACAACGGTACCCGATGTCGTCAGAACAATGGTGCCCGATGTCGTTAGAACCACGGTACCCGATGTCGTTAGAACAGCGGTACCCGATGTCGTTAGAACAACGGTGCCCGATGTCGTTAGAACTACGGTACCCGATGTCGTTAGAACAACGGTGCTCGATGTCATTAGAACAACGGTACCCGATGTCATTAGAACAACGGTGCCCGATGTCGTTAGAACAACGGTACCTGATGTCGTTAGAACCACGGTGCCCGATGTCGTTAAAACAACGGTACCCGATGTCGTTAGAACAACGGTACCCGATGTCGTTAGAACAACGGTGCCCGATGTCGTTAGAACAACGGTGCTCGATGTCGTTAGAACAACGGTCCGATGTCGTTAGAACAACGGTGCCCGATGTCGTTAGAACAACGGTACCCGATGTCGTTAGAACAACAGTGTCCGATGTTGTTAGAACCACGGTACCCGATGTCGTTAGAACAACAATACCCGATGTCGTTAGAACAACGGTACCCGATGTCGTTAGAACAACAGTGTCCGATGTTGTTAGAACCACGGTACCTGATGTCGTTAGAACAACGATACCCGATGTCGTTAGAACAACGGTACCCGATGTCGTTAGAACCACGGTTCTAGTCGGGTTCCAGCACGATTACAATCGAGCACTAGTCTAGTAATGCTTGTGCTAATGCCAGACAATATTTTAACCGCGCGAGTCAATGCCAGACACCGCAACTTCAACGAACATGTTGGCACTAATGCGGAGCACTGTTTCTGAAACGTGCAACGAACATGTTGGCACTAATGCGGAGCACTGTTACTGGAACGTGCAAAGAACATGTTGGCACTAATGCGGAGCACTGTTTCTGGAACGTGCAACGAACATGTTGGCACTAATGCGGAACACTGTTTCTGGAACGTGCAACGAATATGTTGGCACTAATACGGAGCACTGTTACTAGTACGTGCAACGAACATGTTGGCACTAATGCGGAGCACTGTTTCTGGAACGTGCAACGAATATGTTGGCACTAATGAGGAGCACTTTTACTAGAACGTGCAACGAACATGTTGGCACTAATGAGGAGCACTGTTACTGGAACGTGCAACGAACATGTTGGCACTAATGCGGAGCACTGTTTCTGGAACGTGCAACGAACATGTTGACACTAATGCGGAGCACTGTTACTGGAACGTGCAACGAACATGTTGGCACTAATGCGGAGCACTGTTTCTGGAACGTGCAACGAACATGTTGGCACTAATGCGGAGCACTGTTACTGGAACGTGCAACGAACATGTTGGCACTAATGCGGAGCACTGTTTCTGGAACGTGCTGTCCTCGGAAGCCGATCAATTGCGCTTTCTGGTTTAGTAGTTAAGTCGTGTTAGGTTTCATAGTGTGAGAAGTGAACAACAAGACTTTTAACAAAACTGACAGGTAGACGTGACTTTGTCGGGACAAATTTAGTTACATTCATAAGTTCCGCTTTTATGTTCTGGAAGATGTCGTCGAGAGTATTAAGTCTGCACGTGCTTTTGCGTGACTTGTTAATGATTCGATTATAACCACAGTTAATAGTAGGTCGATCATCGTTTCCCAAGGATCTTAGAGTGGGATTTGCCGACCTTCATAGAAAGTTACTAAGTGATTGTTCAGTTACATCATCTTGCTTTACTGACATCTACTTTGGTTCGGACGGAACAGGGTACCAGTGACGGATCTTCGCAGGTGATTGTTTGACGCTACCTGACAAAGGTTGACATAAATA
>SDVV010004168.1:0-20479 GCA_016164225.1 Gammarus roeselii
AATATGATCAGGATTTTGAATATTAATTTCAATTATAAAATTTGAATCAATGTTGTTTTTTGTTAAATCACAGTCGAATGTAAAACGCTGAAACCAATATTTTTTTTCTCACCAAAGGAACTGATTATTGGCAAGCCTGCGACAATAGAGCAGACAACAAGTATGTTTAGAAACAAAGTGTGGAGTGCCATTCACTCCAACACTATGTGGACGACGAGAAGACTATGTGTGCATCGATACCGTTCAAATTAATACAGAATTTCTTATAATTGGACCAACACGAGTAGGAGAGTGTTAATATATCTTAACACGAACGAAAATCGTTTGAGCTGTGAACAACAAAGTATTGAATAACTTCACAGAATAAATTTGATGAATCATCACGATTTCGTAGTGTCTGTTGTAAACTCATTGAGCGTCATCCTTACCATAAACACAAATCTCTCAATCATTTCTCGTTATTGTATTTTATTTTGCAAGGTATTCATTTCCACTGCCACGAATCTCGCGCCTTCAATTCACACGTCAGAACATATTCTGTCAAAACATAACTTTACCAAGAATTTCATAAGAGCCCTTAGAGCAGATGTGTGAGACAGGGTTCCTAATTATATTTGTGCAGTGGCTGCAAAAAGTAAGAAACATCCTCACGTCCTCAGTTTGAATTTTGCTGCGCGGCAAGCATACTCACATCTTATTTTTATCCCAGAAGAAAGTGTGCGGTCACGGGGTAAATAGCGCCAACTGTGGATCATATCATAGAAAAAGGTCTTGACTTTTTTCTCCGAATAATTCATCAGAAAAAAATGGATCCACGATCAATACATGTCTTCCAAAATTTTCCAAAAATACCATACTTAACTTAGGTCTCCTATTTAGGTATTCATGTGTCTGCATGTACTGGGGTATTTGTTATATCCCTTGTTCCGATTCACTGAGTAAAATGTCACGTATTGCTTGTGTCGTCATGTTCTGTGTTGATGTGCAGCCATGACTCCATCCGCAGTGATCGTCTATATTGCTTATGTCGTCATGTTGTGTGTTGATGTGCAGTCATGACTCTGTCCGCAGTGATCGTCTATATTGCTTATGTCGTCATGTTGTGTGTTGATGTGCAGTCATGACTCTGTCCGCAGCGATCGTCTATATTGCTTATGTCGTCATGTTGTGTGTTGATGTGCAGTCATGACTCTGTCCGCAGTGATCGTCTATATTGCTTATGTCGTCATGTAGTGTGATGATGTGTAGTCATGACTCTGTCCGCAGTGATCGGAGGATGTCAAATTAAATCACAAAATTTTAAAGTATCACATAATTTTTAATAATTCATATTTTCTGCTTCGTAAGGTAACACCAATATGGCACAAGCAAATACAAAAAATCAATTTTCTGTATTTGCAAAGGCAAACAGTGTTAGTGATGAATAGGATATTTTCATGAAGATTATCAAATGCAATAAAGAATGCTTCGTTATGCGTTATTATTCCTATCTATTGAACACGTATCAAATAATAAGTGAGCAATCTGCGTGGGGCTGCGTGCCAGTGTAACCGCCAGCCCCTCGCAGTCTGTGATGCTTGGTTCACTCGTTCTGATTCAAACAATGGCAGTTAACCTCACACAGGCTCCCGCTCACGCTCATGTCAATAGAATATAGTTGCAATTTGCTACCGATCTATCATCACAATCCGGACATTTCGTGCCATAAGGGGAGGCTCACAATAGGTTGATCTTGAAAGGCATTCATTGCCTCGGATTCTTCAGGTACTCATCAATCGAAGATTCAAATGTGCGTACGAACTTTGCGATTTCGTATGCATAAATGCTGCATCAGATCAGAGAACAAAAATTGCAAGCCTGTTGAAAAAATCGAAAGATGAATTCTGTGTTGAACGTGCTAGCCGTAAACAAATATTTTTCTCTATGTTCACGATATTCCCTGATGTTCACGACACATGAAATAAAACATTAAAGCCGTGGCTCAACTCTATTAGCCGACAACCTTGCCGTATGTTTTTCGAATTGAGAGAGTGCAGTCTTGCTCAGTCTATTATCTCTTGCTAAGAGGCGGAAAAAAAATTATTGATTCCGGGTTTCGTTAGTCAAGGAGGTTCTTGTTTGTACGTTCGAGCGCCGAGGGATTCTAGCTTTACGTCGAATTTTGTTAGTGCAACTTGATTTATTGTTGCTTCTTGGATTTTGCGCACAGGCGCGAAAGAGGGAGCCTAAATGAAATAAATACATAACAAACCTTTTTTTTTCATGACAATGTGTGTAGGAAATCAAAATTACTAAATAGTGAGTGACAGGAGTTGGAATTTGTCAGGGAACTCGTCCTGGTGTGGGTGGTTTAGTTTGGGTCGCACGCAGTGAAAGAATGTTAATAGAAAATATGAAATAAATTAAAACGACGACTGAAATGCAAAAGACTTACTGAATATTCAACGAACCTTTCCTCAAATAAAGGCTAACTAGGACGTTCTTGAAACTGTCGTCTAATCGACTGAACTTCCTAACCCGAGTTTGTGAAGGTGGACCTGCAACTGCTATTTAATAACTCGAGAATTTCTATGAGTTTGGTATTGGATAGACAGCGATCGGAATATATTCAAGTTCGTCGAGAAACCTGAACGATAATCTTCGGTAGTAAAAATACATTCATGTCACGACAACTTTACAAGAACAATATGGACCAAAATAATTAGTCCAACTCAAGGCAATGATGCCATTACATTTAATTATTCGAATGGTAGTGGTTTATGTTAGAGCATAGTTCAGGATTGTTTGTTCATGATTTCATGTAAATTAGGCTGTGACTTTTGCTGGCTGGTCTTTGATAATTGATGAATAATAAAAGGAAGATCACAGCTTTGCATGCAAGCATCGATTCTAACGATGCCACGACCATTCGCAGGGAGGCCATTACCCTGCTCTGCTAATGAAGCGGTATATTGGCAGGGAGGTCATTGCCCTGCTCTGCTAATCAAGCTGTCCATTGGCAGGGAGGCCATTGCCCTGCTCTGCTAATGAAGTGGTCCATTGGCAGGGAGGCCATTGCCCTGCTCTGCTGATGAAGTGCTTAAACGATGCCACGACCATTGGCAGGGAGGCCATTGCCCTGCTCTGCTGATGAAGTGCTTAAACGATGCCACGACCATTGGCAGGGAGGCCATTGCCCTGCTCTGTTAATGAAGCGGTCCATTGGCAGGGAGGCCATTGCCCTGCTCTGCTAATGAAGTGTTTAAACGATGTCACGACCATTGGCAAAGAGGCCATTGCCCTGCTCTGCTAATGAAGTGGTCCTATTATAGTGATAACTGAATGTGGTCGTTTTCAAACGAAAATTATTATTTCTATAAATAAATGTTTCCTGAGTGTCTCATATACGGTTAACGGCCCATTGAATGATCTTGTTCTGTTTTTATTTATTTATATATTTCAAACGATTCAACTCGACAGATGATTGTCATTCTTGATATCCCTGCATAACAGCAATTTTTTATACGTATGGCTGCTTCAATCAGGCGTATGGGTGAATACAGACAATCATGAAAACATACATAAATATATACAATCTCATTGAAACGATGCTGTGATCAAACGCGAAAACTAAATTGCCTTCGTTAATAATACGAGAAAGTGATCGAAGAAATATTACGCGTTGCTGCAAAAACATTAGATTAATCGACTGATTTTAAGCGCCGCTGCACAACACAGTTTTATTATTGTGTGAATTTCCAGATAATTTACTTGAGGAGTAACGCAATCAGGTTCTGAGTTACCGAGTTTTAGTGACACATAAATATGCTCCATTATTGCAGTCATATAATAGATTGTAATGTAAAAGATTGTAATGATGATCTGATGTCATGGTGATTATAGATAATAATAGATAATGATAACTCGAACATCAAGGCTCAATATTTCGTAAGTGACGAGGACAAGTATAATGTCCTCGTAAAAAAAAGCTTACCATTTCAAGTTGAAAAAATGACGTATCACTAATGCAACCTTTGATACAGCAAACATTGGAAGTGGTGTGTTATTACTTAGTAATAATGCTCGTCACACTTTATAAATTTTGAAATTTTTTGTTTAGAATAAATAACTAGAAGGTCCCGCACTTTTTTCCTCTTCTGAGTAGATTTGATATCTTTTTGAAGAGTAACGGTGCGTATTATCCGTGCGCACTTCTCATATTTATTTACTAACCGCCAATACTTAGACGATCATATCTCCACTGAAATATTCCGCCTCCCACGATATGTTGCTCAC
Source organism: Gammarus roeselii (assembly GCA_016164225.1). NCBI lineage: Eukaryota > Metazoa > Arthropoda > Malacostraca > Amphipoda > Gammaridae > Gammarus > Gammarus roeselii. The sequence continues at coordinate 4,276 of SDVV010004168.1, forward strand.
AGCACACCAAGCTCACTCAGTTAAGTCAGTTTAGGAATGCACGCTCGTATTGACGATGCAGGAAAAATTTGTAGTGTGATTGAACATTGTGATCTGAATGTTCGCGCGGTCGGAGCCCGAGCATAAACTAACACAAGCAAGATCGAATAACCACTTCGTCTTTCAAAGTAAATAAGTTGTGCACATCAAATTTTTGAACATGTCCTGCTCTGCTCAATTGATTACCATCTGAAATAATGAAAAGAATTGTTATAAACAACATGACTTGCATCTAAGTCATAAGATATGCAAGATATGTCATCGAACATATCAATGCTCTAAGGACAAAAACCACCTAAAACGATTGATATCACAAAAAATCATGTGAGTCCTCATCGAAAACTTCTGACTCGTCTATGAACAGAATTGTCACTCAATGATTCAGAGGCATTGAATCGTATCTAGACGCGACATGTCAAGTGCTCAGATGTAGCTGCCAAGCTGCTTATTTTAGTTCTCAAGCACCGAAATCTTAAGGTTTCGTAGACGTTAACACAATAGTTTTCACCCGCAAGCTGTTCCAGGCGAAATCATCAGGGAAAATTGTAAGTACGACGGAAAATTTTTAAGATCGGAGGCTCATGGTCTGGAGTCCAAATTAAAGAATTACTTTCAATTACTAGTGATTTGCATCAATTACTTTTGTCGACGATTGTTTTAGCTTCATTTTTTTACAGATTTTCTCGACATTAATTTGTATTGCGCAGAGACGTAGACTAGCTAGTGACGTATTCCAACAACAAAAAGGGACCTGTCCTATCGCTCGAATTCTCCAGCGCGCAGTCTCTACGACAGAAAGCCTTTAGGTTTAAATTGTAAGACTAAATTCCTTTGAGCCGATTGTTAATAGTTGATAGAACCGAATCGCCTAGCGTGAGCTGAACGGGCTCTAAACGATCTTTTTAAAAAATTGGCCTTATAAACTTTCACAAGAAAACCGGTCAAATCGACTTTCGTTGCAAGACCACCGATGCTAAAATTTAGTTGCAAAACAATCTATCTTCTTGAGCCTCGGGGGCAAAAAAATCGGTACAAATCGGTCCTGCGAATGTACGTGGCAAAACATATCTGTCACCATAATAAAAATGTTCCACAATCGGGGAACGAAAATAGTTAGGCCAATGTTCACTGTCAATACTCACGTTGGAGTCTCCAGAAATCGGCCAAGTGGGTTTAATTTAGTACATTTGAAAGACTATCTTTTGGGAGCATTACAATGACAGCAATTTTTCCGAGGGATGTGGAAAATTATTCCTGTAGTTACTAGGAAAATTACTTCGTTTTAAGTCGACGTGCCTTCCTAACAATGGCGAAACGTCATATAAAAGGCTATTCAATACTTACACGTTATTTTTGTACTAAACAGATTTGAACAAAACGTTTTGAACAAATCTTCTTTTGCCATCTGTTTGCGAATCACCTTCAACTTCGGTGATATTTTATCGTAACCGTAGAGTAGTTCATGGGAGTAACGACTCAGGCAGAGAATTTTCCGCAATCCTAGCACTAGACAACAGAAACAACGATGGAGACCTTTCGGCATTGCTTGCAAAAAATGTTCAGATAGATACATTGAAGAGAACAATGATATGAACAGACGAATCAACCAGCATAACAACTATATACGGAGGACGGATCCCAAATGTGCTCTTTTGAAATACACTGTAGATTCTAATCATGTTAACGAGTAGAAAATCCCATCTGCGTAGATTGTTTGAGTGAGCTCTCATTGAACATATGTCTAGAAATTACCGTGTAGAAGACTGCATTTATTCCAGATAATAACACGAGCGGTCAATTTTTCGAGAAATTTCATCTGTTCGGAAGGCGGCCGCTGTTCTTGACCTAGTGCGTCGCTGACGTATTACGTGACCACTTTATTTAGATTATCACTTAGCCGGGAAGTGATCAGCACAGAAGACTAGGTGGAATTTCGCCGCTGATGTATTATAGCCTGATACATAATTTATCTAATCATTCAAGTGGCGATATAGATTCTTGTTCCCATACCTTCTACTATCACGTTTGTTTTCTGCGAGTGAAATGTCGATTTATTATGAATTTGGAATTTGTGTTGCAACGCTCCCGTGCCAAATAATAACTGATAGTAAAAATTGGTCCTTAGTTTATGCTGGGACCTTAAACAGCACGTTTACTTGCATTGTTTGTGATACTTTAAATTTAACGTAGTTTGAAATCGAGAAAGCAGCTCAAGTGGCATTCAAAAGTGAGCTCTCTGGCCCCTAGCACGAACCAGGGGGCCGATGGGGAGTAGAAAGGAACCCCAATTAGGAGGGGTCAGCATCCCCTCCATAGCCATGACAACCAAGATTCCAACGGCTAAGAACGTCCAAGATGATCAGCGCCACCTCAGCCAAAGATGACCGGAGAGAAACCGCATCGACGAGTTAACCAAGAACATCCAGGAAATCAGGAATCTACTAAGCTAAGCGACCGGCCTCACTGAGCAGGAAGCAGAAGTTTTTGCCGCAGAACCTAGCACAATCGACGACCGTCTAACGAGGCTCGAGGGCCATGTCAAGACCTTTTTTCTCCATATCCACGTACTAGTAAAGAACCAACCACCTAAAGAACCCTCAACTTACGCAAGTACATCTACCTCCACGTCCGACGACAACCTCGACGACTCTCCAACCCACAAAAACCCTTACCGAACTCCGAGGGCTGCAAGGAGGAAGCAATACACGTCATTCAATGAACACAACTTGTTCAACAATAGTCATACCTTTTCCGAATACCTGAAGATCACGTTCGACGCCAACGACAGACCGGAAATTTGTCCATACACTCTGCGATACGAGCTGGGCTGTTTCACTGGTCGCCCAGTCCTGAGCATCGCCTTCAGCGGCGACGAAGGCTTTGCTATCAGAGTAGACACAAAACTTCAAATTGACACGATTCTCTCCAAAACTAGACTGTGAAAAGCCATGCAAAATAGTGCCACACCCGATTTTCTGTACAAATTCAGGTTTGATCTACGTTGAAGATATCTCGAAGGAAGAAATCGAGGAATATATCACATCGAAGCAAAAATTTCACAAAAAGATCATACCAAGAAGACAAACAAACAAAGCCCTAATCCTAAAATTCAACTGCCCCACTCCACATAAATATCTAGACATTACTTTCTGCGCCACCAAAACCAAGGTTACACCATTTGAGAGACGTCGATGCGATATTTTAAAAATGCCAGAAATACGGACACACGAGAGGAAATTGTAATGATAAGCAAAGAGGCTCATACTGCTCCCAAGACGACCATGACAAACAGGAAGATCCCTAGTTGTGCCAGTCCAAAGAACAGCACTGTTTTTACTGCAAAGTAAACGGACACCCTACCGGACATAGAGATTGCTCAGAGGAGGAGACGGAGAGAGCGATCCTCCAATACCATAGATCACCGGGTCGGGAGACATGAGGCTGTAATCTCGATGCGTTTTTCCCAGGATGGCCCTCCTACCCACGAGAAAAGACCGGCACCATTCACCACCCACTTCCACGTCAAAAGAAAGTGGTGCAAGCTAAGTTGCCATTTCAAGTAATCCATTTATAATGATGAAGTCTTTCACCGAACCACTTGTAGGAAAACCAAAATAAATCCAAGGACAGGAAAAGAAATATCTGGCCTACGTCGTAAAACCTGAACAAAGTTACGCTATACAAATGATTACCCACACAAACAAAACCAAAGGCCAATAACAGTGGTATCCATCTATTCATCACGAACCCATGACCTCTCGGATGCACTAATGACCGAATTGCTAAACCAAGTGTCCTCAACAGATCCTAGGGAAGTGATAATGGCCAACACCATAAACACTCACAACCTGGTCCTTCTCAATGACGGACAACCCACCCGAATCACTCCCGAAAGGGAAACTGCCATCGATTTATCCATATGCTCCCCCACTCTGGCACCCCAACTCGATTGGGGAGTTATGCTTTCAACACACGACAGCAACCATAACCCTGTCATCGTATCGCTTCTCACCAGCCAACCAAGAAACCCTGCCCCACAAGAACTTCGACCCAACTACCGGAAAACCAGCTGGATGGAATACTCGGAACACATCGCGTGGATCTATATGGATGGTGTCCCCGAAAACATTTCGGAACACGACCTCGTCGCCCCCACTATACGAAAAGTTTCAAGCTGCAGCCGAGGCAAGCATTCCCCAATATGCCATTCCAACCTTCTTTCCGAAATCATGGTGGGGCCGAGAGATAAGCGTGAAATGCTATACAACGCCTACCGACGTGCACGATCCCCCAGGAACCGAGTAGCGAGTTGAGAAGAAACGCGAAATCTGGGCTCAGTTAAAAAATACTATTAATCGAAACCTCCCCCTCTTCCAAGTGTGGGAAAAAATCCGACGTATCCGGGGAAAACCCGAACGACCTATTAACATGGTTTTTCAGACGAAGGCAGAATTTATTCTTCCCACGCGGAAATCGCAAATAAACTAGCTCAGACTTTTAGCCAGATATCGCAATCAACAAACTACACGGCTGCTTTCCAACAGGAAAATGATCACACGAGGAAGTAAACATGTTGACTTTACTTCTGGAAACGAAGAGGCCTACAACAAACCTCTCTCCCACCACGAACTACAGTGCGCCTTTGACCATACATGTGAAACTTCACCTGGGTCAGACAGGGTGGACATTAACATAATCAAGAATCTCCCAAGTGGCGCCCGTGAACACTTATTAAAAGTGTTCAGCACTCTGTATTCAAACTAATTTTTTCCCTATCAATAGCGAGAATCTGTGATTATCCCAATACCCAACCCCGGAAAATTTCACGTTGACCCACGTAACTACCGCCCCATTGCTCATACTAGCGTCCCCTGTAAGACTATGGAAAGCATGATTAACTCACGTCTTTTAGACTACCTTGAGATGCACGCAGGCCTCAACAACATCCAATGCGGCGGCAGCAAGCGCCGCTCTACCACGGGCCACCTTGTACGACTGGAATCTGACATTAGACGGGCTTTTGTCCGAGGGGAACACGTGGTTTCCATATTCTTTGTCGTTTTAAAAGCATACGACACTACTTGGAAATCCAAATTCATGAAGGATCTCCTCCGCATAAGCCTAAGAGGACACCTACCACCGTTTTTCCATACATTTCTGCAAAACCGTACCTTCAGGGTCAAAGTCGGCGACACCCTGTCAACATCGTATCCTAAAGAAATGGGAGTCCCCCAGGAAAGCGTCCTCAGCGTCACTCATTTTATCCTCAAAATAGACCAGCTTGCCGACATCCTTCCGCGTGATGGAAGACTCCTCTCATAACTATACGTGGACGATCTGCAAATAAGCTACGAGCAACCAAACCTTCTAACGATTCAACATGAACCCCAGAAATGTCTAAACCTAGTCGGAAACTGGGCGTCCTTAAACGGATTCCGATTCTCGCCTTCTAAAACTAAAAGCATGCACTTTACCCTTGTACACGGCACACATCTGAAACCTGACCTAATGCTGCATAACAAACCTCTGGTATACGAAGATTCTATAAAATTTCTAGGCCTCGTATGAAACTCTAAACTCACATGGCGACCTCACATTGCAGCCCTGGTGATTCGCTGTAAACGATCAACAGGACCTATACTATCGGTAACATCCCTGAAATTAGGTGCCGACATGGACACTGGCATGATGTTGTTTAGAGCAATAATACGTTTGCGCATTGACTACGGAGCCGCTGTTTACGAATCAGATGCCAAAACCACTCTCGATCCACTGTCGATTATCGTCAACAATGCTTTGCGTAACACAACCGGCGCGTTCCGCTCCACTCCCATCGAGTCCCTCAACGTGCTAGCTAACGAGCTCCCACTACCGCTCCGGCGAGACAAACTCTCGCTACAATACTGTTTTATGACTAGAAGCCTTATCAACAACCCATCACTCGATGACGTCATCAACATCTCCGAAAAACGCCTATTTGCGGCAAAGAAGAATATATGCCCAACTTTTTAAATACGCGTGGACAACCTACTAACCTCGCTCAACATCAATTGCAAGGTCATCAAGCCTTCATTCTCCTATCGAATTTTTCAAATCAATACACCAACTTGGATGATCAACCCACCGCTGGTCAACCTAGAATTGTAAGTGTACCCAAAAGAAGCTACTCCAACAAACACGTAGCGCCGAGAGTCTTCAAGATTACTGGAGGAGCAATACTCGGAGCACCACCATATATATATACACCGACGGCTCCAAAACAGCGGACGGAGTGGGAGCCGCCGCCGTGTGCGGAGACCACATGTAGGGCAACCCTACCCCGAGAGGCCTCTGTATTCTCTGCAGAGCCAAAACTGACCACCTCCCCAAATACTTCGTATTTTCGGACAGTCTGAGCGCTCTCACTCAGCTGAAGAATTTGTATTATGAATATCCTGCACTTCGTAAAATGCAGCACGGCCTACTCAGAATGTCCGGAACTGGTCAAGCGATTGAATTCTGCTGGATCCCTAGGCATGTAGGAATAAGAGGCAACGAACGCGCAGACTCCCTTGCTAAACCGGCGTCTTCCAGCCAAAAACAATTTATTTGCATACATTACCGAGACTGCTTTCCAATCATCAATTCGCGTATAACATCTCGATGGAACCACTCGTGGCAACAGAGTGGACAAAAAATGCTTGCAGTTAAACTATTCGTAGGAGAATGGAAGACCAAATTTTCCAATAAAAGAGACCAAGTGTTCATTAACCGTTTGTGCACGGGACACACGTGGATAACTCACAATCATGCCCCTGTTGCCACCAGGTGGCAATCAGTATGAAAAAAATTTCTAATGGACTGTAATGCACTCGCAGTAGCCCGACGAGCCTTCATAAACTCCCCCCGTGCAACCTGCAACGCCTGCTCACAGAAACGGCCTGCAGGAAAAAAATAATCTGTTTCGGAAAACACACCAAACTTTATGACTCAGTTTAAAACTACTCCTGTCTGAATCTTTCCCGTTCCTGAGCTCACTACCATGCTGATTCCCCATGTTGAAGTTTGAATTTGACCGCGCGCACGTGCAACCAAACAGCACTCACACATTTTCACGACGGGGGAGCCTGCAGGGACTTCGCGTTGAGGCTCCGGTGGAACACATATGCAACTATTACTACTACTACTTTATTATGTATCCTCTTCTTTCAAAATGATGGGGGTAGAATTCTTCCTTCTTTATCTGAACGTTGAACTAAAGTGCAAATTAATCTTGGTGTATTCATGTGCATTACTCATGTATATTACATTAGCATGTAACGGTCAACGTTACTAGCGCCAGTGATCTTTCTACAAAAAAATGCCACGACATTGATCCGCACACTATCGGGGCTGGAGGGAGCGAGAGGGAAGATATATGATGAAGTGACCGCTGCGAGATTTCCCTATCAGAGTTACAAAATTGTTTAAAAACAAAAGATTAATTAAAGAAATATTTTTTAATGTAAGGTACCGAATGGTTGGTAGTATCCATTTATGCGTTTCAAGAAGCAACGATTCGACCATAATGCTCAAAGTGTTTCCATACATGCAGTATGATACATATTTGTCCAGGGGAAACATGTATTTCGATCCAATGACCTTATACAATCTGCTTGAGTTCACTCCTTGAATATGCATGAGCTCTAGTATACACATGTTGCATGAAGCCGTTCAAGGCCAGAGAAATCAGATATATTTTATTGCCTACAAGAATTGTAGACGATGCACTGTGTGCTATACCAAGCTACATCCTGCAAACACTTGCAAAAAGGCTAGTGTGCTTCTGCTGAACAAGTGAACGGGTCACTTATTCAATGTTACTCAGATTGGAGTGCTGCCCCTCCTAGGAATGACTTTTAGTATCAAACAAGATTCTAAAACATGGAACACTAAAAGTGATATGCAATTTAGGGAGCGGCCTTAATTAGGTTAGAGCATCTGATGCCAAATAGACTGTTCACAAACAACTGCCCCCATAAACATTTCCTGCCCATTTGTCATTCGCCGAGCGCTCGCAATATGCCGCTATTGAGGGCTGGTGATTTATGCGCCGCTTATCGCCGCTTAAAATAACAGCAGGCCATGGTGTTGATTATGAAGTTATTGGGCAAGCACGACGGCGCGAAGCAACTACTACCTCCTCAATTATCGGTCGGCAAAACTGCCCGATGGTTCACTACCGACGAATGGCAAAACAAAAAGAAACAGATGGGAGTAACCAAAAAACAAGAAGAGATAAGAATCATGCATCTAATTAAGGGCGGTTATGTGCGGGCCGTAGGGAACTTCGCTCCTGGGCTTTCGAGTATATGCATAGGGAAAGTTTCAACTTGAATTAAAACTGTAGTAATTCAATTTTCAATTTCAATATACGACATAAGCTTCCATCAATAGTGGAATTTTACGTCGTGTGTTGAGAGTAAGGTGTTGGTGGTGAGAATTACAAGTTGGTGACAAAATCGGGCAGTAGAGAAAATGAATATCTGGGTGCGGTCTGTCTTTAAGGTGTGAATACCAATCTATGAAGGAACCCCGTATCGATTTGAGTGTTATACAGATGGGTGCCCACCGATCAGAAAAAAAAAATACAGTATTGACTGCTCTTTCCGAAAAGACACAACTTTTATATGAGGTTCTGACGAAAATATATATTTTTTAATAACTGTTTCAAGGTTCTATCAGACACAAAGCTCGCTGTTCGAAATTGGTAGGTTACAACGGGGTTAACTGACGGAAGCATGTGTCGTATTATCTAACCAACATAATGGTAGACTCTGGTCCCATGGGTCGGGCCATGATTCTTACCAGAGTGTTTCGTCTCGGAGTAATTGAAGAAAACTTGCAGTGCTGAGATGAGATTTGAAGCAACACAAATATTCGTAGTTTATGTTCACATTTATGCTCATAGTATGTCATTGTTATAAATTCAATATTGGTCCATAATGCAACTCTTTCTGAATATTAGAATAGTTTATGGCGTGTCTCAGTCATGAGTGATTTATACACTTGAGACAAGAAAAATACGGTTGTAGTATGTAATGGGAAAGTCCTACATTTGCATTTATAAAGTTCAGTACTCCTAAAAATTGTTATGAAACGAAAAGTATCAGTAAGATACTTTTCAATCGGTGCAACGATCGGTCGTTGCATTTTCTTCCAAGTTTCCATCATCTTCAAACATCTGATAAGGATGTCGGACTTAGCAATCCGCGAACGCGCATGCAGTCAAGATGGCGAACATGAAAATTGTAAGTTTATCGAGAAAAAATAAAGAAAATCAGATAGGGTATTTGTGACTGAAAAAGTTTCGAGATAATGTTCATGAATTCGGTAGAACTCAATGACGAAACATGGAACAAGGTGAACAAATCCTGTAATCGACACATCCAATAATGTGCTGCAATGACAAATATCAAAATAGTAACAAATGGTGCCTTAGGTCCACAGCTTAGTTAGACTATTGCAAATTCGTCACTGAATTCAAGAGAAGGATAAGAGTGAAACAGCGTGTGGTTAGTTCAATCTACAAAAGTCCGTTTTTTCTTTCACAATTATTTCTTTTTGAATGAATTACTGCTTCACATGGCTAATTCCGAAACATTATTTAAGCAGAACTTTTGAAACTTCGAAAGATGACATAACTTATAACAAGTTTTCAAACGACTGAGTTGTGTTCAATATGATCGTTGCTGATAGGTTGCATCGTTCGACGAAATTCGTTAAGATGTTCTGTATAACGTTAGTTGCCATCACTGAGGGTTTAAATGATTTTTTCTTCAGTTTTTTGGGTCGTTCGGATACCCACTTCTACGTTGTCGTTACTTCACAGAAAACTACGCGACCTTGAGAGATCTTAATCAGAAATTTTCGATAAAAGTCAAATTTTAGGGGTAGTATAATCGCTGATACCTGACCCTTTCCCTCTACAATCCAACTGTCGACAACGCGATTTCAGCCGGTCCTGTTCTCCTCTTGGACGGTCACCCCCGAGAATACATATAAGTAGCCTCCCCCACATATCCCTCGGCCCCAGCCTGCAACAAATGACCTTCACTTGGTGGCCACATCACGGATCAGTTTCATGCTCGGGCGATCAGTGACAATTGGTGGAAACTGACCGGACGCTGAGGTTAACGTTAGATTGGAGCGCCATTTGCCAATGCTGGAGGAAAGATGGCCGACTGCAGGCTGAAGGATTGCGGTCGAGAGCTTCACTTCAGAACTCGTATAGAACTTGCGGCACCGTCTTAATAGGATTGCTGAAACCATTTACTCGGCAGCAGTGCTGGATAGGAGAAATCCTTCGATTACAGAATATGTACTGGAATAGAAGGTAACTAGCCTTATTGTAGAACTGCGCCTTCGACACAACTTTTAAACAAGTTTGGCTTTAAACCGCCGTCCACCGAGATTCCGTAAAATTGGTCAGTAATAGAGTGATAATTAGACCACGTCCCACTTGTCGATTCCAGACGGTAAAATATAAAGCCAATCTGTAGTCTAACTATCCATTTAGATTTAGTAATTAATAGTATGCTTTCCCGCCCGTCACATCATGGCGCGGCAGGAGTAAACCAGTCACACTGTCGGGCCCTGCTGCCGACACTGACCTCGGACCGCACTCATGACCCGTAAAATGTGTTGCGGGTTCTCCCGGCCGATCCCGTCTGCGCAAAAGTCCTAAGTTGTGTTAGTGTATGAGAGGAGTGCGAGGTCCGCCTTGCCATCGGCCAACTTTCCAACGAGTCATGAAACACTCCTTTGAGATAAGACCATCGAAATTGGATCATATCGAGTACAAAATATGCTCGCCCGACAGATATAATTGGTATACATCAGTACCTATTCTATGGTTCGATATCAAGTCATGAAGTCGATTTCGTGAACATTCGTTTTATGTCGATTTATGACAATATTTTTGATATTATGATATTTAGCGATCGACTCTAGTTGTGTAAAGATTTAATTCTCTAAAGATCACCTCCGGCCAAGGTTATCAATATTCATTAAACGTGTTGACACGGTATTGCATATTTAAAGTTGTATCAGGGTGAATATGAATTTTATTTTTAATAACTATTGCAAATGAACAATGAGTGGTCGAGTGGTTAGCCTTCTGGACTCGAATTCACGCGACGCGGGATTCAAACTTGGTGCAGCCTAAAGTTTTTCCATGTTGAATTCATTGATCGTTTGCGCCAGTCTCTCAACGATGCTGTTGGGGTGTTCTCTCCAATGATCGACTATTGTTGGGTGAAGGTTTTGTCCTCTAAATATCATCTCCTGACGTAGTTACCAACATTTTGTAGAATTGTAGATACGGTTATGCATATTATAAGTTGTATTAGCTTGTAAATGAACTTATGTTGAAACTCAATTAAAGTTGTGTACAGTAAATGTTTTCCAGCAAATCACGTGACACGGCATCTCACGTGTCAGGTCACACGTGTTGCCTTACCTACAGTTCAGGGACGAATGTTCAAAGTTCGACAGTTCAGAGACAAAGGACCCCAGTTCAGGGACGAAGGTTACCCGTAAACCTCACCAGTTCAAGAATCTAGACTGCAGCCCACGCAACACCCACCTAAGATTTTTTTTATTCGTCCAGGAGTCGTTCTTGCCAAGACAATCATCACCCGTGAATCACCTTTCCTTCTTCCAGGAATTGGCTTTGGAACGACAGCCGCATCAAGGGTGACTAGCTACATCATGAATGGGGTGCTGAACAGCAGCCACATCAAGCGCATGCTCAGATCATCATCTGATTTCCATACGTTTAACTGGTATCTAAATATTCAACTGTTCGTTTACTTCTTTCAAACGTTTAACTGCATTTTAATAGGGAACAACAGTCCAATGTTCGGGCGCCTATGTAATCGTGCATCAAAAGAGAAGCCATTCCGGTAATTCCTGCCTCACTTGCCATGCAGGGTGGTAGACTTTGTGAATCTACAATGGGCAGTTACCCATCGAGACAATGGATACAGAGGGCATGCTACACGAATAACATACAGCAGGTAGAAAGATATGCATACGCACGACTACAACGGCGACTAATATTATTCAAGGATCCTGGATTTGCTAGCTCAGGAATTGATTAACTCTACGGGTGGAATTATAGTAGGGACAACAGTCTTTGCGGAAAAGAGGAGGCTCCTCTACAGCCAACAGGTAATTAGCTGCCATACGTAAAGAACAAAAAGAATTGTGTACAACATTGGTGATGACACCGGTTGGTACAAGTTACAATTGATAACACTTCCTTATAAACACGCACAATTTCATATCTCTTAAAGCGATTTGCAGTCCCGTGGTTTCACTAGGACAATCTGTAAGTAGGTTACCTGTGTCGCTCCGTTTTTTTGTCAGCACTCTTCGAATTGAGATACATTTGTATTGAGTCGCAATATTTTAGGTACAGTCTACGAGTGTAGCTTCTGGTTGGCAAATTTTTTGGTTAATTTCTAGAAGGCTTCCTGGAAATTAAACTTGTTTACAATCCCGTTGGTCGCTCTTTACTCAAAGTTGAGTTAGATTTGTGTAGAAAATTTAACGCGTTAGATATAGAACGTAGTAATTTTACTAGGAAAATCTCCCTCAATGTGATCATCATGCGTAAGAATGTAGCGCTCATGTTGAGACATATCTGTCATGATTTCTTGCGTTCCTTATCTCATTAGGCCGTTTGCTGTTACGACATTAGCAGGGACATCTGTGATTTAATGATAAATCGTTGCTTCAAATTACGAACATTAAAATTAAATGAAATTGTTTTCGTCGATTGTTACAATTTGCCAGTTGAAAATAAAGTAACCAGATAGATTATTCTGTGGAATAGTACCTCTAACGATGGTAATATGCGTTGAATGATTTAGTGCATTCTGCTTAAGCTGACCTTTCGAGGAATCAGAATTCCTCAGCTTAATGGTTGCATCATGTTTCTGTATTATCAGTCAGTGTTGATCCCAAAAGAGTGAGGGACCAGTCTGCATAGTTAAGGAGCCTGCAAACGCGATGGCCAAATCATTTGGCGATATTCTCTCATGTTCGGAAGTTGCCACATGATTGCGAGTTCACCATTGACTGGTTTTCCACCATTTCATGTGACCAGAAGGGTTAAATAAACTTGGTCACAGTATCACATTGGTCCGGTAAATGTATAGTCTTAGGTTTAAGGTTCTCAACCACCACATCTCGTGCGAATACAGCTTGAGGTGGAGGCTGTGCTGATGTTCATTAAGCAGTTGCTCACCTAAACGACTTTCTTCAATTATGAACAAACGCCTAACGAACAAGTTTGACATTTTCCTCAGTTCACCAACTTTTGATGGCAGCCTACTAAAGGTTTGTCGTTTATAGATGAGGTTTCCTTGCATGTTCGTTGGATAGCTACGATACTTTTTCTATTCAGAGCATCGTTCTGTCCGTATACTACCTATAATCGTCGCTTACTATGATCACAGATTGAATAAAACTGTTTTGATTAAGGAGAACAGCTCATAATAGCCAGCTTGTTAGCGGAAGCAATATTTGAACTAATAATTACAAGATTTTTAACTATTCTGATAAAGAGTTCAGCAAATGAAGAAACTCGTCGGAAGAAAACCATGAAACTAAAACCTAGGGTCGACGAACTGAGGGAAATTTGATAAGCGGTGATATGTAAAATATGTACTGCAGCACAACTTTGCTGGTTTTGGAGCCAGACTTGTTGCAGACACTACTATGGAATAAGTGCAGGAAGCGATGGAGGTGATAGAATCAGAAAAGCCCTGGTTTGGACGGCATTGTGACAGTGTCTGAAGCGGGATGGAGTAAAGATAGTAGAATGGCTGGTGAGGCTACCGAATCTGAGTTTCGTGTTGGGCGTGGTGCCGATTGAGTGGCGCAGTGCTTGCATTGTTCTTCTCTATGAGGGTAAAGGGAATATAAATTAATGCTGCAACTCGAGAGGTATCAGTTGTAGGGAAGTTGTACGGTAGACAATACGTATGGTGCCATTAGTGAGGGATATGCCTTCAGAAGTCTTAGAGGGGGTGCCGATCCGATTTTTGCAGCGAAACAATTCTGTTAGAAGTACCTAACGTAGGGAATGTATGTGTTCTGAGCCTTTTTGGATCTGGAAAGGCTTGCGATAGGATAGACAGGGGAGCGCTATGGAGGGCGATTCGTTTGGATGGAGTAGGCGGAATTTTGTTGGAAACGGTTCAGAGTTTCTTTGTTTGCAGCAAAGCGTGTGTCAGAGTGGGAGACACGGTGAGTGCTTGGTTCACAAGGAAAGTGGGACTGAGGCAAGGTTCCGTTATGCCTCCCTGGCTGTTCAATCTCTTGATGGATGGAGTGGTCGGGAAGGTATATGCGAGTGTGATGGGACGAGATTTAGAGATATTGGGAGTGAATGGGCGAAGTTAATAGTTGAGTAAGTTACTGTTTGCAGATGATACATACGCCAATGGTGGCAAATTCAGATGAGAAGATGTGTATGATTGAGTCCGAATTTGGCAGATGTCGTGAAAAGAGAAAGCTACGAGTTGACGCGGGTAAAAGAAGAAAAAAATCGAGTTATGTCGATGCGAGCAAAATTAGTGTTCTCCTAAATTGAGTTATTGGGGGAAGTTCAGTGTTACAAATACTTTGCTCTCATGTGGAGAGCACGGAAATATTGGAAACTGAGGAAAAATCACGAATGACGGAAAGGTGTAAAGTATTGGGTGCACTGAACAGGTTAATGGGCTGTGGGACGCTAGGTATAAACGCAAAATAAGGGTTATGTGAGGGGGAGCTGTCCAAACTGGTCTCTACGAGTCTGAGACTTGGGGGCGGGAGCGGAGAAAAGAAGAAGGTCGGATGTCTTCAAGATGAAATGTTTGAGGAGCATTGCTGGAGTGACACTGAGAGACAGGATCAATAACTACGTGGTTTGAATTGGAATGGGGATGATGATCATATTAGAGGACATAGAAGATTCATGTGTTCTGACTTGGTTCGGTCACATGGTGAGAATGGATGATGGGAGATTTATGAAAGGGTGATGAAAGTGGAGGTGAGTGAACGTAGGCCTAGAGGTACGCCGAGGTGGGTGAATGGAAAGTGAGACGTAAGTGAGGAAGAAGCGAGAGTGCGTGTAATTCATTGGCGCGAGTGAGAATGGTTGTGAATGGATGAGTTTTGACACTGCGCTGAGGTGCCTTCCATGCCTTTGCATCATGTTGTATGACGCAGCAGGGGTAAGCAAGAAAAGCTGTTGGTCCCTGCTGCTAACATTGATCTCGGACCTCACTCCTGACCCAATGTGTGTGTCGCGCGTTAAGCGTTAAGTTTCTCAGCGGGTGTGTGTGCAAGAGAGGAGTGGGAGGAGCGTCTTGTCGTCGGTCACGCCCTTTCTGGTGGATACGACCGTGTGTTCGTTTCTGTTTCTGTGCAACCTTACCTATCAAGATACTTTCATTCGTTTTCCGTCGGGTTCGAGTGACTAGAATAAATAAATATTACTATCAAGATGCATTTACTTGCACAAACATCAGAAAGTTGCCAAATAATCATTTCTCGCTAAGGGGTTGCAGATAAGCAATATCAATGTAGTCAATTTGAAATTATTTTATTACCTCTTTATGCCAAACCTTCGTACATTCAAATGAAATTTTGAAAGATTTGCTATTAAACTATTAGCTAGCCCTGAACAATATTAATTGAATATGATAAACTTGAATTTTTCATGTGTATGTTATCAGTTCCTTGGAGCCGGTGGTAAGGGAATGCATTAAAATTAAGATATAAACTTTTTCTAGACCACGAGATCAGATACAAGGCAATCCACAGAAAGTTAAAACTTTTCAGAACAACCATTAAAACTTCTCAAATGAACAGCGCTAAGTTGCGCCTGCTGAAGGGGACGGCATCGCTCTGCTAAACGATTCTCCCACTATAAGGGTATTTAGAGTATTCGGACAGATTTTAATATTATTCTCTCAATCGAATTATTTCGTATGATCATGAAAGCTGCATTTTGTAAACAACGTAGTCTTCAACCGCAGAATGCAACACGATCTTGATATGAAATATAGCTGGTACGCAAACTCTTTCTCTGAAAAGTAATTTTTGTGTAGAATAAATGTACATATATGTATGTATTTATGTATATATA
>SDVV010004169.1:0-20477 GCA_016164225.1 Gammarus roeselii
ACACAGAAAAATGTTTGTGAGATGCATGAGTAGAACAATTAACCATTACAGTCCGCAGATTGCTGGCGCAGGGGGCGAGGGTCGCGTCGAGGCTGGTCGAGGTGCGTCGAGATCGGTCGAAACATGTTGAGGCAAGTCGAGTTGGTCGCGAAGAGCCAAAACTGGCCGAAATTATTCGAGACAAACAGAGATGAGCTGAGGCGAGGGGTTTCGGGAGACTCGAGGAGCTCGGGAAGACCTGGGGGACATGGGTCACCCTCCGGGATTCATCGGGCTCTTTTGCGACCCAAGGGACCAATGCTTCCCCCCCCCCCTGCCTTATCCCCATGAACAATCCGTGCGAAATCAATAATCTGAGCAGTTTTTCTGCCCATGACGAACCTGCTTTTTCTTGTTCATGATTCACAATATTATAACGCTCGAGAATTTGTGCGGGAGTTCGTGTTGGTGGTTTTGTGAGTGGGTATTTTTTCTTCAGTCTGTGCTCGCTGCGCGTGCACGGACCATACGCGGTTTCTGGGGTTTACCTGGACTACGCAGCTGTAAAACATTGGGACTCGTTGCGGTTGGAGTCAATCTAATCCGTGAAGCCATATACCTTGTACCAATTCTTGGAGTTCTGAGTGGTTGAAGGCGGGGATTCGTTGTGTCTGAACCTTCATCTTGTCTGACTAAATAAATTGTTCTTTATATCAAATAGACCGCGTAGCTGTGAACATTGTGTTGCGTTGCTGTCGGAGATGGCTTTGTCAGAGTAGCCGTGAACCTTGTATCAATTTCGACGGTACTATCTGTGCGCACTGGCGTATGGACATATAACTCATGAGGTTCTGAGGGGTTGGAGGCGAGGATTGATTAGTTTTGTTTCATCTGAGTCTTTATCTTACCTAAATTAATAAATTGTATGTATACAACTAAGCCGCATAGCTGTAAATATTGTGTTGCGTTGCTGTCGGAGCTGAATTTGCCCGTGTAGCCACTGACCTTGTACAAATCTTTACGATGCTACCTGTACGCACTAGGGTGCGTATATATACTCTCTATGTTCAAAAGGATTGGAAGCGGAGGTCCGTTTCGAGCAAGTGTTTTTTCTTTTGCGCACCAGCGTGCGTCTGACATTGCTAAATTTTTCACTTTCTTTCTAACGTTAAAAGCGTTGTTTTGTTTTTTCCTCGCACACCTAGGCGTGCGAGCCTATTGAAATCAATGATCATCGAGCCCTATAGTGGAGCCTATTGTGACTCGCGTTGAGGCTCTGATGGAAATGAGGCTCAAATCAAATCGGCCCTGACGCTTAATAGGTGTGTTCAGACTCGGCCCTGACGCTTAATGGGTGTGTTCAGACTCGGCCCTGACGCTTGATAGGCGTGTTCAGACTCGGCCCTGACGCTTAATGGGTGTGTTCAGACTCTGCCCTGACGCTTAATAGGCGTGTTCAGACTCGGCCCTGACGCTTAATGGGTGTATTCAGACTCGGCCCTGACGCTTAATGCGTGTGTTCAGACTCTGTCCTGACAAGCTTTACCGCCCTGTGGGTCTCATTGAGAAAATGGATGCACATAGGCGGGTAGGGCCCTGTAAATTATGACGTAGCAGGGTAATGCAGTGAAAGCTGCCTGCCCCCGCTGTTGACACTGACCTCGGACCTCACGCATGACCCGAAGTGTGTTGCGGGGTTCTGGTCGAACCCTGCAGCGCTTAAAGGCCAACACCTGGTATGTGTGAGAGTGCATGCGAGGAGTGTGAGGTGCGCCTTGTCGTCAGCTAACCTCCTTTTGTGGTTTTTGATGTATTATGTATCAGAAAAGTGTTACAAAACACCGTTGCCATAGTAAACTTGTCATTTGAAAAGTTACTCATTCAGTTTTGTTGCATTTTTTTATTATACTAGGTAAAGTTTTGATCCCTATGATCAATTTGTCAACTTCTAGATCCCTTCGTTGTGGAGGATCACCGTTGGTACCCTATGCTGAATAGGACACTACCATAACCCCCTCAATGATACTCTGCAACTTTTCTATTCAGAATTCTTAGCTTCCTCAAGTGATGCGCTTTCTTCAATCAATGAATAATCTCCTTTGCATCCACGTGTCCTTTTCTGACCAACTAGTTCACTCTCTTCGCTCCCTTTAACATTATTTCCAGCTCGTGGTTTCTCCACTACCCGCCAGGATGCTGATAGTGGACTCTGAAGATCCCGCGAACCAGCTGCAGTGGCTGGTGTACCAGCTGCAGGCCGCGGAGCTCAACAACGAGCGGGTGCACATCATCGGCCACATCCCGCCGGGCTACCAAGACTGCCTCCGGGTCTGGAGCCGCAACTTCAACACAATTGTCAACAGGTCCGGTAATATAAATTGTCAACAGGTACGCTATAATCAGTATCAACAGGCCTGGAAAATAAGGTCTTCACCAGGACAGGTATATTAGGTCAGTAGGTCAACAGGTCTGGTAGGTATAGTCGGGAACAGCTCCTATTAATTAAGTCAACAGGTCCAGTATAATAAGTTGTCGACTGGTCCGGTGGTCCGATGACCTAGCGGTGAGTCTGGTAAACTATGTTGTCAACTAGTCCGTTAGGTTATACCGGTCCGGTAAGCTGTCAACAAGTTAGGTGAATTCAATCATCTACAAGTCGGTTCATAAAGGTCGTCAAATGTTAAGGGAATTAAAGCAGAAACGTTCGGCGACATTTTTGTTCCCTTAACTTTGGTGTGCCGAAGAATCCCATCTGAGAGCGTGTGCGGGGTTCATAGAAAGAGGGACTTATGATATTGAGGGGAAAAAATCGATGGT
Source organism: Gammarus roeselii (assembly GCA_016164225.1). Lineage (NCBI taxonomy): Eukaryota > Metazoa > Arthropoda > Malacostraca > Amphipoda > Gammaridae > Gammarus > Gammarus roeselii. Next base: position 2,797 of record SDVV010004169.1, read on the forward strand.
TTCTGGCTTGATGCGAGGTATGGCCAGATGGCCACCGGCTCGATGGCCACCGCTGACTGTATGGTCAGGGACCCCTATAATCATAGTGTAGCACTGCTGCTGACCGCTGCTGACAACTGCTGACTTATCAATATTTTTAAAAAGGCAGCGCTTACGCTCATTTTCAATGATGCTGCTAGTGCTTTATCGAACACATTCATAATTTCTTGAAATTTTTCAAAGTTTTTGCACCTCGGAGATACTTATCGCAATGATTAATTTCCACAAACAATCGATGCAACTGTGAATATTGACACAAGGTGCGCTACTTGGCGCACACTTGGGTATTGGCTCAAAGTTGGGTATTGACCCAAGGTGCGCCACTTGACGCACACATGTTTTTTTTACATGGGTATTTTGGCTCTGTGTTCCACCTCTACAAGGTTCACACCCGTCAGTTGGTGCTGTGTTCCACCTCGACAAGGTTCACACCCGTCAGTTAGCGCTGTGTTCTACCTCGACGAGGTTCACACCCGTCGATGATGCTGTGTTCCACCTCGACGAGGCTTACACCCGTCAGTTGGTGCTGTGTTTACAAGTGTTTACAAGTGTTTACAAGTGTAGACCGCCCTACGGGGGAGTCTGCATTAACTTCGCGTTGGGACTCCGGTGGAACATGAAAGCAAATAATAAATAAATTTACAAGTGTAGAAAGACGACAACAGGCCTATTGGCCCAAACTAGGTTGCCTTTTGATAACCAGAGGGTTAGTTCTGGAATAGAACGTCTACGAGGCCTATTGACCCAAACTAGGTTGCCTTTTGATAATAAGAGGATGGGTTTGAAGTAGAACGTCTGAGAGAGCTTCGTGTGCCATTTCTATTTTTTTATAACAATAGTAAATCAAACGGTTTAGCTATTTATCGTCGATTTATGTAGAACTTATCGAGCCGCGACTTGAACATTTCGATTATATTGCTGTTTACAGCCTCAGCTGAAGTTTTGTTCCATTCTTCGACAACTTTATACGTGAAGAAATTGCGCGTGATGTCGAGTGAGAAACGTTTCCCAACGATTTTGTATTTTTTTTCTAGTCACTCCGTTTGTATCTAGAGTGAAAAGGCTCGCTCGGTCGACGTTTTCCTCACCCTTCATAATCTTCCACACTTCTATCATGTCGCCTCTGACTCGACGTTTCTCTACCGAATAAAGATTGAGTTCACGAAGCCTGTCTTCGTACGATTTATTCCACAGCGAGGGGATGAGTTTGTTAGCTCTACGTTGAACATTCTCAAGTTTAATAACGTCTTTTCTAAGGAATGGAGACCAGAATTGAGCAGCATACTCGAGATGCGGTCTAACAAATGCATTAAATAACTTGAGCACACTGTGCTGGTTTTTGTACGAGATAGTGCGGGATATCATACCCAGCATTTTGTTGCCTTTCTTGACAGCATCGTTACATTGCTTGCTGCTTTTTAAGTCGTTACTAATGAAGACACCTAAATCTCTGTTAAGTGACTGGAATGAGTTTCTTTCCAGACATTGAATATTCGTGTTTGGGGTTATGAAGACCTATGTGCATAACTTTGCCTTTGTCGACATTAAATTCCATTTGCCACTTTTCTGACCAATCAACAATTTTGTTCAAGTCTAGTTGCATCTGCTGACATCCTAGTTCAGTTTGCACTTTTTCTCCGGTCTTGGTATTGTCTGCAAACTTGCTAATGTTTGAGAGTACGTTGCCATCGAGATCGTTACTAATATTATAAAGAGAACTTGCCCTAACACGGATCCTTGAGGCACACCGCTTGTAACATTACCTTAGGGGGAGGAAGCTCCGTTGAGTACAACTCGCTGCTGCCATCTGTTCCCCCTCGGCGAGGTTCACACCCATCAGTCGGTGCTTTGTTCCCCCTCGACGTGGTTCACAACCGTCAGTTGGTGCTGTGTTCCACCTTGAGGTTCACACCCGTCAGTTGGCACAGTGTTCCACCTCGACGAGGTTCACACTTGCCAGTTTGGCTGTGATTCTCCTCGACAAGGTTCAAACTCGTCAGTTAGCGCTGAGCCTGTGTTCCACCAGGCTCGCAAGGTCATCTCTTGCAAGACACTTTCTACTCCAAGTGCAAGAGGTTCGAGAGATTGTACAGGCGGACGACAATTGTCCACCATCCTACCTTCAATGGACTGCATTTTGCTCTCGGTCTCTATGCTGAACCTCACCACATCCCAACCACTCGCAAGTGGAATAATGGGTAGTGCTCGCATACAGGAGGGGGCCCTCTCACGTCCCATCTAGCCTGCCCCCCCCCCCCCCTTCACTGCACTGACAATTCCTAGGCTCTCTCACGTTCCATATAGCCAGCTCCCCTCTCCCCTTCCCCTTCCCCTTCACTCTAACGACAATTCCTAGGCCCTCTCACGTCCACTCTAGCCTGCCCCCTCCCCCTTCACTCCAACGACAATTCCTAGGCCTTCTCATGTCCCCTCTAGCCTGCCACCCCCCTCCACTCCAACGACAATTCCTAGCCCCTCTCAGAAGTGACCAGCAGAAGCAATCGCGGCCCCGCCAGAGTCCGGTCACCTCTGAGTGGTTATTATTTTGATCTTAGCCGTTCAGGCTGTATTATTGATTGATTAATCATGGAATTTTTCAATTCCGTATCAGTTTTTGTGCTACAAGTGATTGAAATAATTTATCTCAGGACACTTTGTTCCTGTTATGGGGTTTATTTTTGCATTTGCCTTAATGAGTTCCTGTGAATTTATGCCTCTTTCTCTTCAATCTGTGACCGTTCAATCTGAGACCGTCAGCTTTGCGCAGAGGCAGTATCGTAACCAATGACGGACAACTAACTGAGTTTGAAATAACATCGCATACTGTTCTATGCGTCCAAGTTCCAAAGTTTGCAAGTTTCCAGGGAATAGCAACTTTTTTTTTGCTGTATTTAAATAAGAGCCGGTCTCCGCTCTAAGCCGAATATCGGTCCGAGACCAAAGATCGTCTCGTTAAGGTTGAAGTTTTCAGGTAAATTGGAGAGGTCGACTATCATCTCTTTAGATCAAGAGCAATAAGGTACCTCAGAGGGATACCTCCTGGGGGTATCCCAGGCTCACCCGCCTTCCCGCTGTGTCCTCGTTTACCACCAAATTTTATTTGTCCCTTTGTGTAGATATATTTTGATTTAAAAGATCCATCCACCGTCCCTCCCTTTCAGTTTATAGCTACACCCCCCCCCCTTGTTGCACAAAAAAATGAGCCTCCCCCCCCCACTGATACCGGGGCTTGTGAATTTGGAATCGAAACCAATTGAAATTCAAAACGCAACATAAATTGTTTCAAAAAAAGTTGATGCAAAACAAAAATTAAAAAACAATGATTTGAGATTAATTTTAAAAGTAAATTTATGGATTAGGTTGGTGTATATATTCGTACGTACGATAGAAATAAATTTTATTAAGGCCCCACCTTCTTCACCCAGAATTCGGGTAGAAGCCGGCGATCAAACACTGGGCAAGTCCAAGCCCTATCAGAGAGGGGCTTACGGTCCCGCCAGAGCGTCGCACTCAACTCAGTCTGCTAAAAAGAAAGACTAACCCCTCAGAAGATCCTCATCGACAGGAGACCTGACTCGGGTCGTAATCGACGACACAAATGAACGCGTCTTGAAGCTGGATGCAAGTATAACCAGAGTGCAGAATATCCTGGGCAAGATATGCAAAATGATGAATCTTCCCGAGCTGGAGACTGAGGACTGCTCGGCGCCCTCCAGTGAAGTTGGCGAACGCCTCACTGAACTCGAGAACCTTTGTGCAACTATGAATACCCGACTGGATGAGCTGATGAAGAAGATAGAGGCCAGGGAACCTGTAACCTGTTCGTCTGCTTCCGCCGTTGACCTCTCCGATAACATCGCTCTCCTCCCAGCCGAAACTCGTAACGCCCGAACACCAAAGAACACAAAGAGGAGACAATACACACAATTTGATGACCACAACCTATTTAACAACGGCCCTAAATTCCCCGAACACTTGGAAATTACATTCGATATCAATGGCAGACCGGATATTTGCTCATAATACTACGAGAAGAACTGGACTCCATGACCGACCGTCCAATTCTCAACATCACCGCCAGCGGTGACGCTAGCTCTACCATTAAAGTAGACACAAAACTTCAAAGTGACACTAAACTCTCCAAAAACCAAATATGCGAAAAACCTTGCAAATTATACCACATCCAACTTTTTCCATGAGCTTATGCCTGATTTACATCGATTGTCTCCTAAGTGATGAAGCCGATGAATTCATCACCGGACTCTTCCAATACGAGGAATGTATAGTTGAAGCGAAAATCGCACCAAAAATCAAACCAAGAAGAAACACCACCACGGCCCTTCTGCTTAAATTCAATTACCCCACCTCACCTAACTACATTTGACGTCAAAACCAAGGTTACACCCTTCGAAAGACGTCCGATGCGATGCTATAAATACCAAAAATACGGACACGCGAGTCAAAATTGTAATGGTAAAAAAAATATGCTCACACTGCTCCTAGGACGACCACGATAAGCGAGACAATCCCTTGTCGTGCCTATCCGAAGAACCTCACTGCTTTTACTGCAAAGTAAACGGCCATCCTACGGAACACGAAGACTGCCCCTAGGACAAGACTGAGAGAGAGATCCTGCAATACCAAACTGAGCACAAAGTCGGGCGACGAGAGGCTGCGGCCGCGATTCGCTTTCTCCAGGCTGACCTTCCCACCCAGGAGAGAAGATCAGCATCATTCCCTACCCACTTCCTCATAACGCTTGTAGATAGTGGTGCAACCAAAGTTCCTCCCTCAATGAACCCATTCACCATGATAACTCGCTCTCCAAGCCACTGGGAGGCAGACCGATAAACATAAGCCGAAAGAGGAAGAAGTATCTGGCACACGTCATAAATATTGAGCAAAGTAACTCTACACAAAGGATTAACAAAATAGACAAACACAAAGTAACTGTCGAAATACATCCGTTCTTCAATGCTACAAGACGAATCATATACACTTCCAACTACACTCCCAAAGATGATCTAAGGGCTTTTGCAGCAGGTTTAGCAAAGGATTATGGAATCACCAACGGTTCCCTAGCAGAATGAATCAAACCACGAAACCTCCACACCACCGCATACCAAATCACTTTCCCATGGCGTGACACACCGGAATTCATAGCCATCCCGGGCGAACAGGTAAAAACAAAAACTTACTCAGTGACGACATGGCCTGCAATGTGCAAAAGATGCCTGGAATACAGCCACGTCATCAAACGCTGTAAGAGGTGCGCCGGCGAGCATGACCGAAAGGACTGCACAGCCCGCCAACCTAAATGCTACAACTGCTCATGCCTCTATGAGGTAGGCGACTGCGACTGCCCAACGCAGATGGGCCAAAAAGCAATGACCATCATAAAAAATGACCGCAGAGTCACACGAAAACAAGCCATCCAAATCTTTTACGATGAAAACCCAAACTGCCGTAATTTAAATTACGCCAAAGCAGTTAAATCCGAAACTATGTCTACCCCCATCAGACAATACTAGCGTAGAGTAAACACAAACTATAACCATGACTCCCAACACCCCTCTCTAGTCCTATCAATAGCACAAGCAGCCCAGCGACCGCCCTCGTAATCGAGGCGGGCGCCCCAAGCAATGAGTCCACCAGTGCCCAGGAAAGCACTGCGATGAATGCTGCCTCGGTCGACTACGAGGAGAGCTCCAATAACCCGAAAATCAAAAGGCCAAAAGACGAAGATCCCTCCGACGACGACCGCGGGAAACACGACACCCTCTCGCCACGAAGCAAAATTATTAACAGCACCCACAAATCACAGCTCTCCTCGATCAGAGCGTTGAGTGACTTCTGACCGTCTCAACTGCAACCGCACCCAGCGAAAACCAAAGTGAGGTATTCAACCCTCGGCTAGCATGCCCAACACCAGAACATCTCACAAGTGAGAACGACCATCTCCTGCTCGAGGACGCGTTGAAAATCTTCAACGAAGAACTGATTCCCCAAACCACTGATCTACCATGCATCGCACTCGACTCAAATATCCCAACGACTACTACTCAGCCCATCATAATGTTTAAAACAAAATCCATAGAAGAGAAACGGACTTTCTCAAGAAGCAAACACAGAGATCGTAAGAGCACTCACAACCGAGAACGCAGTGAGTCTATGAGATAATGTTCAACAGAAAGCGGACGCTCATGCGAACGCTCTCGATCTAGAACACCTGCGCCTCATAGACAAGAACACCACGAAAGTTCCTACAAACCACGCGACCGCTCCAGTCCATCAAAATCTGGGCGTGAAACAAATCCGAAATGAACAAAAACACAATACTTCAGTGGAATTGCCAGGAACTTAGAAGCAAGAAAGATGAATTATCATCGCTAATCTCCACCCATAAGCCTTTGGTGGTAGGCCTCCAGGAGATCAAACTCTTTGACACTGCCACCTTTGCTATCCCTCAATATGTCCTACACCGTCGTGAAGGTCACAATAATGTGACTGCACATGGCGAAGTGGCACCGAAGCATTCCTCATCACCTCCTCCCTCTGCGAACAGAACTCCAAGCTACCGCAGGGAAGATATGTATCTCAAGACCTATTACAGTGGTATCTATCTACTCGTCACGAAACCACGACCTCACGGAAGCACTAATGCCGGTCAGCTTAACCAACTGCATCATCCCGTACTCCTCCTTGGAGACTTCAACAGCTACCACGAAGTGTGGGGATGCGTGAAAACAGACCCCAGAGGAGTGATTATGGCCAATACCATAGGCACACACAACCTGGTCCTTCTCAACGGCGGAGAACCCACACGGATCACCCTCGAAAAGGAAATCCCCATTAATTTATCAATTTGTTCCCTTACTTCAGCCCCCCAACTCGTTTGGGGAGTCCTGCCTTCAACACATGGCAGTGATCACAACACAGTTATCATATCGCTCCTTACTAACCTACCAAGCAATCCTGAAGCACAGGTACATCGATTCAACTACCCGAAAGCCAGCTGGGAGGAATACTAGACACACGTCGCAAGGGATGATGTGAAGGACCTTCCCGAAGACATTTCAGAGCGCGACCTTATCATACATCTATACGAGAAATTCCAAAGTGCAGCTGCCGCATGCATTCCCCAATATTCACCCTCAACCTTTTTTTTCCAAAACCCTGGTGGTGCCCGGATGTACAAGCAGCTAAGGAACGGTGTGACAGGATATACGGGGCCTTCCGCCGCGTACGTTCCCCCAGGAACAGAGTAGCCTGTAAAAGGGAAACTGCCGTGTTCTGCAAACTTAGCGTGGAGAAGAAGCGAAAAAGCTGGACCCAATTGGTTAACTTAATCAATCGAAACACCCCTCTTTCCCAAGTGTGGGGAAAAAACAGACGAATCCAAGGTCGCCCCGAGCGACCTATCCACAAACTGTCGGACGGACACACTGTCTATTCTTCATACGCGGACATCGCGGACAAACTAGCTCAGACTTTCCGCCGAATATCACAATCAACAAATTATACGGCTTCTTTCCAACGGGAAAAGAGGAAAAGATCCCAAGAGAAAGTGAGCAAATAGACTTCACTTCCACACTCGTGAAACCTTCCACACTCGTGAAACCTCACCCGGGCCGGACCGAGTGCACATCAACATGTTCAAACACCTTCCTGACAACGCTCTACAGCACCTACTGGATGTGTTCAATACGTTGTATTCAAATTCATTATTTCCCAACGAATGGCTGGAATCCGTAAGTATCCCGATACCCAAACCCGGTAAATGTCACAGCGACCCACATAACTATCGTCCCATTGCCCTAACTAGCGACCTATGTAAGACTATGGAAAGAATGATAAGCTACCTTACATGCAGGCCTTAACAACATCCAGTGCGGTGGCCGTAAGCGCCACTCCACAACGAACCACCTCGTAAGATTAGAATCAGACATTAGACAGGCCTTCTTTCGAAGAGAACCCGTGGTTTCCATATTTTTCGACGTTGAAAAAGCATACGACACTACGTGTAAATACGGTATCATGTAGGATCTCTACCGTAAAGGTTTGAGAGGTCGGCTACCACGTTTCATCCACCAATTTCAACAAAATCGTACCTTCAAGGTCAAGATTGGCTACACTTAGTCTCCGTCATATCCGCAAGAAATGGGCGTCTCCCAGGAAAGCACCCTCAGTGTAACTCTTTTCATCCTCAAAATCTATCAGTTAGCCGACATTCTTCCCCGAGACGGACGACTGCTCTCATCACTATACGTGGACGATCTACAAATAAGCTACAGACGCCCCAGCCTCATAACAATTCAACATGAACTCCTGAAGTGCCTAAGCCTAGTCGGGAACTGGGCTTCCCTAAATGGATTCAGATTTTTGCCCTCTATAACTAAAAGCATGCCCTTTACCCTTGTTCCCTGGCTTACACCTGAAACCAGCCCTTAACGCTGCACATCACATCTTTAGCATACGAAGAAACTATCAAATTCCTGGGTCTTATGTGGGACCCTAAACTCACGTGTCGACCCCACATAACTGCCCTGGTGACTCGCTGCAAAAGGTCGACGGGACTTATCCAATCGGTAACATCCCTGAAGTTCGGTGCCGACATGGATGCCGGAAAGACTGTTCAGAGCAATAATACGATCGCGCATGGACTACGGAGCCGTTGTCTACGGATCTGCAGCCAAAACTACTCTCGACCCTCTCTCGACCATCGCAAACAATGCTTTGCTTATCCCAACCTGCGCGTTCGCTCCACCCCAATCGAATCCCTTAACGTGCTCGCTAACGAACTTCCACTTCCGCTCCGGCGATACAAACTTTTACTACAATACTATTTTAAGACTAGAAGTCTAATTAACAACCCAGCAATCGGCCACATCACCAACATATCCGATATGTGCCTTTTTGAGGCTAAAAAGAATATATGCCCACAGTTTTCCCTACGTGTGGACAACCTGCTGACCTCGCTAAACATCAATTGTAAAGCTATTAAACCTTTACATCCTACCGAATCCTTCAAATTAACACATCAACATGGATGATCAAACCACCACCGGTCAACCTAGACCTGCAAATGTGCCCTAAAGCAACTACTCCAACCAATGCGTACCGGCAGGTATTCCTTAGACTACTTGAGGAAGAATACTTAGAGCACCGCCACATATACACTGATGGCTCCAGAACCGTGGGCGGAGTGGGAGCTGCCGCTGTGTGCGGGGACACCCCACTCTCGGCCACCCTCCCACATGAGGCCTCCGTGTTCTCTGCGGAGCTTTGCGCACTCGAACTAGCCGTCTCTATCGCAAAAACACATCTTCCCCAAATACGTCGTATTCTCAGACTGTCTGAGTGTCCTCACCCAGCTTAAAACACTGCTCTACGAACATCCCGTTCTACGTAAACTGCAGCACGATCTCTTTGTGATGACCGAGATGGGTCAGGCAGTGGAATTCTGCTGGAACTCCGGGCACGCGGGAATAAGAGGAAACGAACTTGTGACTTGCTTGCTAAACTGGCATCTACTCACCAAGAACATTTTTTTGCAATACATTACCGGGACTGGTACACTATCATCAACTCGCATATAGCATCCCGACGGGGTGAAATGTGACAACAGAGTGGACAAAAATACTTTCAGTCAAACCCCTAGTCGGAGAAGGAGAAACAAAGTTCACCAACAGAAAAGACCAATTATTCATTAACCGCTTGTGCTCGGGACACACGTGGATAACTCACAACCACCTGATGGATGTCGACGTATGAACAAACGCGCCACCTTGCCCTGTTGCCACCAAGTGGCTATCAGCGTGAAGCACTTACTGATGGATTGCAACGCACTCGCGGCAGCCCGACGAGCTTTCCTAAATTACCCGTGAAACCTACAAAGCCTACTCACGGACTCAACTTACCGTTAAAAGCTTATCGCTTTGGGAAAACACACTGGAATATATGAAGCTGTCTAAACTCCGAACACCTAAGCAAGTGAGGTGATCTCTCCACTCTATTACGCACAGAAATAACAACACATTTTACGAAGATACGCATTAACTCTTTACTCTCTCGTACGCGCTAGTACGCGAATATGCCCTAATTTAATTATGTACTGACGTCATCTATACATGACTAGTGTTTTCGCACGCGAGGCCATGCGAACTTGCCTGTAGCCTAGTATGACTCACGTTGAGGCTCCGGTGGAAAGGAGGCTCAGATAATAAAAATTAAAAAAATATCCGGTCCGTTCTGGCGTCGAACGTGATCTTCAGGTGTTCGAGAAAGGTATGACTATTGATGAACAAGCTTTATTCATTAAATAGCGTTTTTTTGCTCTCTCCTTGCATCCCTTGGAGCTCTGTTAGGGTTTTTGTAGGATGGAGAGTCGTGGAAGTTGTTGTCGGACGTATAGGTAGAGGTATCTGCGTAAATTGCAGGTTCTTTACTTAGTTGGTTCTTTACTAGCTCGTGGATATGGAGAAAAAGGGCTTTGACAAGACCCTCGAGCCGCGTTAGATGGTCGTCAGTTGCGCTAGGTTCTGCGGCGAAAACTTCTGCTTCCTGCTCAGAGAGGCCGGTCGCTTGGTTAACTTGTTGATGCGGTCGTCTCTCCGGTCATCTTCGGCTGAGGAAGCGCTGGTGATCTTGGAGAGGTTGACGTTCTTGGCCGTTGGAATCTTGGTCTTCGTCACTCTGGAGGGGCCAGAGCGACGAAGACCAAGAGCTTCGATTCAACCACCGGAAAGCATGCTGGGTGGAATACTGACCACACATCGCGTGGAGCGAGATGGATGGCATCCCCGAAAACATTCCGGAAGACTACCTCGTCGTCCAACTGCACGTTAAGTTTCAAGCTGCAGCCGAGGCAAGCATTCTTCATCATGCCCCTTCAACCTTCTTTCCGAAACCATGGTGGTACCTAGAGGTGCAAGCAGCAAGAGATCAGCGTGAAAGGCTATACAACGCATACCGACGCGCACGGTCCCCTAGAAAACGAGTAGCCTGGAAAATGGCATCTGCTGTATACCGAAAACTTCGAGTGCAGAAGAGACGTGAAAGCTGGGCTCAGTTAGTCAACACTATTAATCAAAACTCCCCCCTCTCCCAGGTGTGGCAAAAAATCCGACTTATCTAGCGAAAACCCGAGCGACCTATTAACATACTTTCAGACGGAGGCAGAACTTATTCTTTACACGCGAAAATTGCAAATAAACTAGCTCAGACTTATAGCAAGACATCGCAATCAACAAACTACACGGCTGTTTTCCAACAAGGAAAGGACTTGCAAGAAAGTGAACATCTTGACTTTACTTCTAGAAGCGAAGAGGCCTACAACAAACCTTTCACCCTCCACGAACTAAAGAGCGCACTAGACCATACACGTGAAACTTCCCCTGGGCCAGACCGGGTACACATCAACATTATCAAAAATCTCCCAGATGGCACCCGTGAGTTCTTATTAAAAATGTCCAACACTCTGTACTCGCTCATTTTTTCCCGATCAATGACGGGAATCTATAATTATCCTAATACCCAAACCAGAAAAATTCCACGGCGACCCACATAACTATCACCCCATCACTCTAACCAGCGTCCTCTGCAACACCATGGAAAGAATGATAACTACGCGCCGTGTCGACGACCTTGATATGCATGCAGACCTGAACAGCATCCAGTGAGGCGGCCGCATGCGCCACTCTACGACGGACCACCTTGTAAGACTGAAATCGGCATTTTACAGGCATTTGTCCGAGGGGAACACGTGGCTTCCATATTTTTTGACGTGGAAAAAGCATAAGATACTACCTGGAAATATGGCATTATGAAGAATTTCCACCGCGAAGGACTGAGAGACCACTTGCCACGTTACATACACCAATTCTTGTAAGATCCCACCTTCAGGGTTAAGGTCGGCGACACCCTGCCACCATCCTATCGGCAAATAATGGGCTTCCCCAAGGGAGCGTCCGCACAGTCACTTTTTATCCTCAAAATCGACCAGATAGCAGACATTCTCCTACGCAACGGAAGATTGCTTTCATCACTATACGTGGACGACTAACAAACAAGCTACAGGCACCCTAGCCTCTTAACAATTCAACAAAAAATCCAGAAATGTCTAAACCTAATCAGGAACTGGGCCTCCTTAAGCGGATTTCGATTCTCGACCTCCAAAATGAAGAGCATGCACTTTACTCTTGTGCCCTGCTTACACCTAAAACCAGCCCTAACTCTGAACAACACTCGCGTTCTAGTATACGAGGAATCAATAAAATTCCTCGGTCTTGTGTGGGACCCTGAACTCACATGGCGACCTCATATTGAACCCATGGAGACTCGCTGCAAAAAAAGGCAACCTGACTTATCCTCTCTGTAACATCCTTGAAATTCGGAGCCGATATGGACACCGGCATGACGTCATTCAGAACAATACTACGCTCGCGCATTGACTATGGAGCAATTGTTTACGGTTCAGCAGCCAAAACCACCCTAGAACCTCTCTCAATCAACGTAAATTACGCCCTGCGTCTCACAACCGGTGCCTTTGGGGAGGATGGATGATTATTCATTTTATGGATGATTAACACTTTATTTAGTATTCAAATATTTCCTATTTCGAGAGCTCTATTTTTTCTCTGCCCTTTTTTCATAGTGACAAACTTTGCTTTTGTTATTATTATATGTATCTAGGTTGGTTGAGACAAGGTAACCCAGGGAAGAGGGGTATTTTGGGACTCGGGGGACTCGGGGGACTCGGGGTTTCGGGAGCCCGGGGGACTTAAAGAGCCAGGAGGATTTGGGGGACCCACTTGGACCCTTCTGAGGCCCTATGGGACACCCTTGAGACCCTTCGGGACCCACTTGAGGCCCCTCTGAATCCTGGAACCTTTGCTCCCTCCTCCTAAATCTACGTTAAACCTACTCTGTGTCTACATTAAACCTACTCTGAATCTACGTTGAACTTACTCTCAATCTACATTGAACCTACTCGTAACCTACGCTGCACATACTCTGTTGCTCTTCAATTGCCCTACGGGGGAGTCTGCATTAACTTCGCGTTGGGACTCCGGTGGAAAACAAAATAAAACTACTACTACTACTACTGCTACATCCGGTGGGTTCCGTTCCACACCTATCGAATCCCTGAACCTACTTGATAACGAGCTTCCACTTCCGCTCCGGAGGGACAAAACTCTTACTACAGTACTATTTTAAGACAAGGAGCTACAACAATAGCCCAACACTCAGTGATGTCACCAACTTTCTTGATAAACGCCGCTTTGCGGCTAAGAAGACAATATGCCCACACTTTTCTCTATTTGTGGACAACTTACTGACCTCGCTGAACATCAGTCGCAAAGTAATCAAGCCTTCATTCTCCTATCGAATTCTTCATGTCAACACACCAACGTGGATGATCAGCCCACCGCTGGTCAACCTATATTTCCAAACGTACCCCAAAGCAACGACTCTAACCAACACGTATCGCCGAGAATTCTCGCGACTACTTGATGACCAGTACTCTGAGCACCGCCATATATTCACTGACGGCTCTAAAACATCGGAAGGAGTGGGAGCTGCCGCCGTAGGCGAAGGAACCTAGCGTTCGGCCACCCTACCCCAAAAGGCCTATGTATTTTCTGCAGAGCTGCACACGCTCGAATTAGCCTTCTCCATAACAAAAAATGACCGCCTCCCCAAATATGTTATATTTTCAGAACTGAAAACTCAGCACTTTGATCACCTAGCCCTTAGAAAAATGCAACACGACCTATTCACGATGTCCGAGGCGGGCCAGGCGGTCGAGTTCTGCTGGATCTCTGGACACGTGGAAATAGGAGGAAACGAGCGCGCAGATTCCCCCGCTAAACTGGTGTCTACCCAGCAAGAACAATTCATTTCCGTTCATCTATCGCGTATAACATCACGATGGAACGACTCTTGGCAACAGAGTGTACAAAAAAATGCTTGCAGTTGAACCAACCGTGGGAGAGTGGGACGCCAGGTGTTGTTATAAGGGAGACCAAGTGTTCATTAACCGTCTAGGCACGGGACAAACGTGGATAACTCACATCCACCTAATGGACGTAGACATGGGACCGAACGCACCACCATGCCCCTGTTGCCACCAAATGGCAGTAAGCGTGAAGCACTTGCTAGTAGATTGCGATGCACTCGCAGTAGCCCGACGAGCCTTATTGAGCCTCCCGTGCTACCTACAACGCCTGCTCACAGAAACGGAACACTGGAAAAAATTGATCGCTTTTGGAAAACACACAGGCCTTTACGAGGTAGTGTAGAGGTAGCGAGGTCTGAATCGTCTCCGATCCCGAACTCTCTGTCCTCCCTGCGCACTAATTGAAATTTTTTACTTTGACTTCGTGCACTAAGCTGCGCAGAATCACCGGACCGTCGTGCCACGAGAAGAAGCCCTCAGTGACTACACGTTGGAGCTCCGGCGGAGAACGGAGGGAGCTGCTACCACTCCTCTACACTAGACCAACTGCGACTGCAATCAACCTGCTCTTCATATTTTTTTTTTAGGTTTAACTCGCTAGATATCCGTTATTTAGTACGATTTGTACGTACTAGGCCTACTCTGTACCCGCGCTAGAGTTACTCTTTTAAAATTGTTAAATTTAATTTACATGTCATTTTCTTTGTAGCCGCATCAAATTTGCTTGGTGCCTATGCCAAATTTACTTTGTTACTTTGTTACTTTGTTACTTTGATACTTTAACTCCAACTGTGTTTAAGCCCGCTGTGACTGCGTTTAAACTGCTCCGAATCGAAGTTTAACCTACTCATAATCTACGCGTCACGTACTTCACAACTCTTCGACCGCCCTACGGGGGAGTCTGCATTAACTTCGCGTTGGGACTCCGGTGGAATATAGAAACAAATAATAAATAAATAATAATACACAATTGAAGCGGCTGTCTCGACTGTTACACGTGTTGTTACCAAGTGAAGCGGCTGCCTCGACAGTTACACGTTTAATTATCGAGTGAAGTGGCTGCCTCGACTTTTACACGCAGAATTACACAAGTGAATCTGCTGCCTCGACTGTTACACGTAGAATAAGTAAATGAAGTGGCTTCCTCGACGGTTACACGTGTAACTATTAAGTGAAACGGCTGCCACGGCTGTTACACGTGTAATTACCAGGGGAATCGGCTGCCTCGACTGTTACACGTGTAATTACCAAGTGAAGCGGCTGTTTTGACTGTTACACAAGAATTACCTAGTGAAGCGGCTGCCTCGTCTGTCACACAAGAATTACCTTGTGAATTAGCTGCCTCGACTTTATCACGCAGAATTACCAAGTGAAGCAGCTGCCATGACTGTTACACGTGAAATTATCAAGTGAAGCAACTGCGTCAACAGTTACACGTCTAATTACCAAGTGAAGCGGCTGCCTCGACAGTTACACGTGTAAATACCAAGTGAAGCGGCTGCCTCGACAGTTACCCGCCTAGTTACATGATGTAGCGGCTGCCTCGACTTTAAACGTGTAAGTACCAAGTGAAGCGCTGCCTCGCCTGCTGTTGTACGTATAATTAACAATAAAAGATGCTGCCGCGACTGTTACACGCGGAATTACAAAGTGAAGCGTCTACATCTACTGTTGAACGTAGAATTACAAAGTGAAACAAATGCATTGACTGTTACACGTGTATTTTGAAGCGGCTGCCTCAACTGTTACACGTAGAATTATCAAGTGAAGCGGCTGCCTCTAATCTTACTCGTGTAATTACCAAGTGAAACGGCTGCCTTGACTGCTACACTTCTAATTACCATATGAAGCGGTTGCCCCGACTGTTGAACGTGGAATTACCAAGTGAAGCGCTGCCTCGCCTGTTGCACGTATAAATACCAAATAAAGCGGCTTCCTTGGCTGTTACACTTGTAATAACTAGGTGAAGCAACTATCATGACTGTTACGCTCGGAATTACCAGTTAAGCGTCTGCGTCGACTGTTACACGTGAAATTACTAAGTTAGCGGCTGCCTCGACTGAGACTCGTGGAGTAACCAAGTGCAGCAGCTACTTCGAATGTTACACGCGAGTTACCAAGTGAAGTAGCTGCCTCTCCCGTTACACGCGGAATAAACTGAACAACCGCATGAATGCAGAGTTGCATAACTTTCTGCTCGTTCCTCTATGAATAACATTGAGCAGCAAATGTGGTTATGAGACTTTGCTTCGCTGCCTTTCCATTCCAATATCAATCCTAAGCGACGTCAGCAATGCAATTCTCTAACTAGTTTTCTTTACAGGTTCTCTGAAAAACTCCAACCAACAAAATGGGTTAAGTGCAAGCGTCTACAGCAATTTTGGCTCACCTGGGGTTGAGGCTCGGACTCGTGATTTAATACAAAGCAGTGAGCTAGAGTTTCTACACAAGTTGAGCAGTGTCGACGACAGTGATTATGATGTGGATCAAGCAATCACTTTCCCGCCTCTCCCCACCTGGAGCGACGATATTAGGGGTGGGGGAACAGACGAGCGTTGGGGGCAGAAGCAGCCGTTGGTTGTGGAAGTCCAGCCCATCATCAAACATGAAAAATTGTCTGAGATGGAGTTACAGAAGAAAATGAAGACTTTTTTCACATCTTAGTAAGTTTGAGTATGTTTAGGAAAATTGAGACGTGTGTTCACATCTCTGTAGTAAGCTTAAGTATGTTTTGTACAGATCTTATTACAGGGTCTTTAGGAATGTATGGTCTCTGCAGTGCATTGTAAAGGGTCTTCAGGAATGTATGTCTCCACTGTGTTGTATTGTAATGGGTATTCAGGAATGTATGGTCTCTGCAGTGTATTGTAAAGGGTCTTCAGGAATGTATGTCTCCACTATGCTGTATTGTAAAGGGTATTCAGGAATGTTTGGTCTCTGCAGTGTATTGTAAAGCGGTCTTCAGGAATGTACGTCTCTCCACTGTATTGTATTGTAATGGGTATTCAGGAATGTATGGTCTCTGCAGTGTATTGTAAAGGGTCTTCAGGAATGTATGTCTCTCCACTGTATTGTATTGTAATGGGTATTCAGGAATGTATGGTTTCTGCAGTGTATTGTAAAGGGTCTTCAGGATTGTATGGTCTCTGCACTGCAGTGTTTTGTATATTGCTCAGGAATGTATGGGCTCTGCACTGCATGTAAGGGTCTTCAGGATTGCATGGTCTCTGCACTGCAGTGTTTTGTATATTGCTCAGGAATGTATGGGCTCTGCACTGCATGTAAGGGTCTTCAGGATTGCATGGTCTCTGCACTGCAGTGTTTTGTATATTGCTCAGGAATGTATGGGCTCTGCACTGCATGTAAGGGTCTTCAGGATTGCATGGTCTCTGCACTGCAGTGTTTTGTATATTGCTCAGGAATGTATGGGCTCTGCACTGCATGTAAGGGTCTTCAGGATTGCATGGTCTCTGCA
The DNA here is from genome assembly GCA_016164225.1 of Gammarus roeselii. Taxonomy (NCBI): domain Eukaryota; kingdom Metazoa; phylum Arthropoda; class Malacostraca; order Amphipoda; family Gammaridae; genus Gammarus; species Gammarus roeselii. The sequence continues at coordinate 20,271 of SDVV010004169.1, forward strand.
CTGCAGTGTTTTGTATATTGCTCAGGAATGTATGGGCTCTGCACTGCATGTAAGGGTCTTCAGGATTGCATGGTCTCTGCACTGCAGTGTTTTGTATATTGCTCAGGAATGTATGGGCTCTGCACTGCATGTAAGGGTCTTCAGGATTGCATGGTCTCTGCACTGCAGTGTTTTGTATATTGCTCAGGAATGTATGGGCTCTGCACT
>SDVV010004170.1:0-20476 GCA_016164225.1 Gammarus roeselii
AAGATGATAGCTATCGTACCAAGATGATAGCTATCGTACCAAGATGATAGCTATCGTACCAAGATGATATCTATCGTACCAAAATGATAGCTATCGTATCAAGATGATAGCTATGTGATCAAATGTTGAGACATCGAATACTGATTGCAGTTGCAGTATTCAATACTCAACTTCATGAGAGTGGCTCATTTAGCTGGAAAGGGGGGGAGTACGGAAAAAAATGTGCTATGTACTTTTATTGCAAATTTATGCATTCATAGCGAGTATATTACTAATCAAAAATAATAGCTTGCAATACATCGCATTGGGGATTAGGTTCATTTTACTCAGCATTCTTCTGTATTCCGTTGGCTTGTAGAACAAATCTGTCTACGCCTGGCGGGAAGTGCAGCGCGCGTCCCTGGCAACGCCAGATAAGCGCTGCTCCACCTTCACGCTACCTTCTTACATTGCTTTCTGATTTGACAAGTAACATCATTTCTAAATCGAAGAAATAATTCTCAGAAAGTTTATCGTGGTTCTATAAAGTATAAAAGGTCTCCTGTTTTCAAATGTTAGAAGAATGATATTAGTGATCCACAGTTTGTTTTCTTTATTTCCGTCCAAAATTATCGTTTTTATCGGCCAACTATTATGATAGATTTGATTTTGAACTCTAGTGAAGTCTTTAATAGCTTCATCGGGAACGGCAATTTATCTAATCAGATCGCACTGATGCTGTAGATTGATCATATATCATCAGATTTTTGTAATCGAATTCCTTCCATTGCCACATTGTGACTCTTTCTTGTAATTTAAAATTCAAATAAAAATTCAGGTTGGTGGTCATAGATCTCTGACAGGTTGTATATAATATCTGTTAGGGTAGAAGAGGGACCTGCCATTGTCGTGTGTTAGTGATGAATGGAATTATTGAAAGGTTAACCATAGAGTGGATCTGATATGAGCAGTTACGTGGACTACCCGAATGAGAAAGGTTCAGATTGAAGTGAACATTTATTGCCGTATTATTCACTTTAGGTGGTTCATTGTTTCTCAAAAAAATTCCCGTACTACTATCAGCTGAAGGTGGCTTGCATATTGAGCCAGATAAATTTGTTTGGATTAAATGTTTTTTGAGGATTCGAGACAAGCCGAGATGAGCTCAGCTCATCTCGGCTTGTCTCGAATCCTTTCGGCCAGTCTCGGCTCGTCGCGACCAACTCGACTCGCCTCGACATGTTTCGACTGATCTCGACGCACCTCGACCAGCCTCGACGTGGCTCTTCCCCTCTGTGCTAGTAATCATGTGGACTGTAATAACAAAAATTTTCACTCAAGCATTTTAGGGGGGGAGTGGGGTGGCAAAGGTACCTCGGGTCCCAAGAGAGCCAGACGAATCCCGTAGGGTAACCCAAGTCCCCAGGTCCCCCGAGCTCCCCGGGTACCCTCGTCGGAGCTCATCTCGGCTTGTCTCGAATCAGGTCGGCCAGTCTCGGCTCGTCACGACCAACACGACTCGCCTCAACATGTTTTGACTGATTACGACGCACCTCGAACACTCCCGGCGACCCTCGCCTTCTGTGCCAGTAATTCACGGACGGTAATAATCAAGTGTTGTACTGAAGCATTTCACATATATACATTTTTCTTAGTATGGGTTTAACAGCGTGGGGAGAGGGAAGCGGGGTCCCAGGGTTAGAGGGGCCTCAAGTGGGTCCCAAACTTTCTCAAGGGTGTCCCAAAGGGACCCGGAAGGGTCCAAATGGGTCTCTCCAAATCCTCCTGGTCGTCTAAGTCCCCCGGGTCCCCCGAGTCCCGCGGGTCTCACGAGTACCCCCATTCATGGGTCACCTAGTCTCAACCAGCCTCGGTTTGTCTCGACTCATTGCCTGGCAAGTCGACTCGTCTCCACTCTCCTCAACCTGCCTCGACTCGCCTCGTCGTCTCCACGCACAGTGCCATTCAAGACTTCCACTCTCTAAGATCAATATCAACATTGTTTCACCATTTAGCTATCAAAACGCCTAGCTGTGCTCGGACATTTATTAGACGCCCGGGAGAGCGCAAATTTTCCCACAGAAGGTCGGACTAGACTAACTAACACACCGCATAGTCCACCTAGGGCCCCTGCGGGCGTCTAACGATACATAATTATATAACTAATCCAAAATTTATCACCATGTGAGAAGGGCACAAATGAATAATAGAGCCCACGAAAAAATACCTAATAAAACAAAGTGTTAATGATCTATAAAATGAAACATCACCCATTCACCCCAATCGTCCTCTGAGATGGTGCATGACGTCTGCTGAGCTCAAACCCCTCATCTGATTAGTTCGAACTTGACCTCCGGCCTAGCTCGTGCCATGACCCCCAGCTGAGCTAATGATTTTGTTTTCTTCATGTACAGCTCGCGTCTGACGTATTGCTGAACTCTAACCCGAGGTCCTGGCCAGCTCTTTCCCGACGTTCTGAGATCGAGCTTGACGTCCTGCCAAGCTCGTGATTGCTGTTCTGCTAAGCTCGTGCTTGCCGCACTGCAGAACTAATTTCTGGCATCTGTCTGAGCTCATGCTAATCGTCCTGCTTTGATCGTAGCTGCCTTCCTGTTCAGCTCGAGTATATCGTCCTCCAAAGCTTGTGCCTGACGTCCTGCTTTACTAATGCCTGTTGTTCTGTTCAGCTTGAGCCTGACGTCCTGCTTTACTTATGCCTGTTGTTCTGTTCAGCTTGAGCCTGACGTCCTGCTTTACTAATGCCTGTTGTTCTGTTCAGCTTGGGCCTGACATCCTGCTTTACTTATGCCTGTTGTTCTGTTCAGCTTGTGCCTCACGTCCTGCTTTACTAATGCCTGTTGTTCTGTTCAGCTTGGGCCTGACGTCCTGCTTTACTAATGCCTGTTGTTCTGTTTAGCTTGAGCCTGACGTCCGGCTATGCTCGGTTCTGGCGAATCGTACTACACTACTCGTGCCTGTCATCCATCTGAGCTCCTTCCGTTCGTTCTACCGAGCTTTTGCCTGAATTTCTTGTCATCATGTTGATCTCGTGCCTAACGTCCAGCACAGCTCGTGCTTTACGTCTTCTATGATCGTGACTGACGCTTGCTGGGCTATCGTCTGTCATCCTGCTGATCTCTTGCTTGTCGTCTTACAAAGCTCGTGCCTGCCATCTAATTGAGCTCTAGTCAGACACCAAGCGAGGCTCGTGCCTATCTTCGTTTCAAGCTTGTGTCAGACATCTTGCATAACTCGTGCGTGACTCTCTGCACATCTCATGTCATTGTCCTGCTGTAGCTCGGGTCCTATCGTTCCCTGAGTTCGTGCGAGACGTCTTGCACTGCACGCGCATGATGCCCAACTGCGCTCGTACCTGTTATTCGGTTAAGCTCTGGTTATCTGGTTTCTTGCTAAACTCGTACATGTAATCCTGCAGTGTTCTTGCCTTACGTCAGCTCAGCTTGTGCCTGTCGTCCTGCTGAGTTTGTACCTTACTTCTGTATAGATCGTGTCTGACTCTTGTGGTGCTCCTGCCTGACGCTTGTTGGACGCGTGTCTACCATCCTGCTGAGTTTTAACCAGTAGTCCTGCTCAGCGCGTGTCTGACATTATATTAAAGAAGGGTCTAACATCCAACTGAACACGTGTCAGCCAAACGTTCTGCTGAGCCAACGTCTGACGTCCTGCGAAACCCGTGATTGCCGTCCGATTTAGCTTGTGTTTGTCGTCCTGCAAAAGCTAATGCTTCCCGTCCAGCTGAGCCGTGCCAATCGTCCTTCGGTGGTCTTGCCTAACGTACTTTACTGCTCGTGCCTGTCGTGCTCCACAGCTTGTGCCTGACGAACTGTTGAGCTCTTGTCTGTTGTACTGCTGAGCTTGTGCCTGTCGTCCCACACAGCCTTTTCGTGTCGTCCTGCTAATTGTGTGCCTGATTTTCTGCACAGTTCGTGCCTGATATCTGCTGGGATCATGTTGGATGTTTGCTGAGCTTGTGCATGAAGTCCTACTGTGCTCGTGCCGACGTTTATTGAGTTCGTTCGGGACACCAGACGTCCACTTAGCTTATAACTGATGTACTGCTGAGCTTGGGTCCTTCAGTTCGTTCCTGTCGTTCTTCTGATTTCGTGTCTGAAATCCTACACTGCTATTGCCGTCATCCATATGAGTTTCTGCCGTTCGTCTTGCTGAGCTTTTGCATGAATTCCTACATAGTTCGTGCCTGTCATTCTGCACAGTTCGTGCATGTTGTCATGATCAGCTTATGCCTGAGGTTTTGCTGAGCTCATGTCGTTCTTCCCACTGAGCACCGACAGTTATCGCACCAATAGCCCGATCCAATTCCTGCTCATTCCGCATTCTAGTTCTGGCATATATTCCAGTTCCTCTCTGTCCCTCTCACCAGCAGAATGTCTGTCCACTTCCGTTCCTAAACGCGTGCTGTCGAATTCCTTTTCACGACATGTGAGCCACGCCTACAACCTTACGACCTCAGCTCACTCAATAGCAAAGTGCAATAACCAGACATTGTTTAGCTGGGCCTCTTCGGGCATTGGTGGGCACTAGCTAAAGTGCTGCAAGATGGCCCTGTTGCAGGGCAATTGGCTGCGGACATTTGCTAACAGGAGTCCTGCCATCCCCACTAGTTGAGTTGATTGGCTTAGTTGCCGGATACTTTCATGATTGTTCTGATATTTGTTAGAACATGAAGCTTTAATTACCCATGGGTCAGGAATGGAAAAGGAATGGATCCGGCAGGAGTTCCTCATGGTTCAATCATCAAGCTCAGATCAATAGACCGAGTTGATGATAGTCGTTCCTTAATGTTTTCGTTCGTCTTTTAGCTGTGACGCCGTTTTCTTCAGTTTTTATTTCACTTCACGCGCTTTGACTTGAAGCTCATATCTTCCCTTCCTTGTTACCCAGTTTGAATTCGTCGACATCTTTTGTCCAGAACTTAGGCTGGCATAATTTTACGGAGTCGGATGTGTAATTATAATTCCTAAAATCCGAGCAAATTGGTCTGATGAAAGACAACGACCGTTGTGGACCAGGTAGAGTTGTTAACTGTAACACCAATAACAGAAGTCCCCTTAGCTATTGAGACTCTGGAGAACAATTCATGACGTCATCATTACCATTCAAGTTGGACGCTGACAAAGTAATAAATAAGATATTAATGGGTCGTCTCAGAGGTAAACCCATTTCACTAGTGTGGTTTTTGGTCGTAATACAGATCACAATGCCATACCTGCTGGACCGACTAAGACAGCAAGCCATATTGAACAGTACGATGTAGGCAATTGAAGGGCTACTAAATGAGTCTACTGAGGACCCCGTTTAAATTTGTTTTGTATGAACCAAGTCTTGGCCTGTTAATTCTAATTCTATTTGGCTTGAGCCAAGCTTCTGACAGTTTTTAACCTGTCTTTGTTGGGCCAAGTCGCGGGCTGTTGCGGTTGTCTTCTTCGGAGCAAACCTCAGTAAGTTGTAATTAGCCTCCTTCTTCGGGCTACGACTCGGGCAGTTGTAATATATCTTTGTCGGTTCAAGTCTCGGAATGTCCTAATTTGCCTTCTTCGAGTCATGTCCCGGCCTGTTGGAACCTACCTTCTTCGGGCCAAGTCTCAACCTGTTGTAACTGGCCCTCTTTGAGCAAAGTCTCAGCCTGTTGTATTCGAGATAAATATTGGCCTGTTGTAACTTGCCTTCTTTGAGCCAAGTCTCGACCTGTTGTAACTCACCGTCTTTGACCCAAGTCTCGGCCTGTTGTAACTCGCCTTCTTTGAGCCAAGTCTCGACCTGTTGTAACTTACCTTCTATGAGCCAAGTCTCGGCCTGTTTCAATTCGGACCAAGTTTCGATGCGCTTCTCCGATTCGAATACACAATGAATTCTCTGCCTTCAAACTTTGGTGCGATGCTCTGTGCTGTCCGACAGGAGGACGACGTCTGATGGACGGGGGTCTGTTGTCCGACCAGCGGAAGACTGTTGTCGGACTAGCAGGTATCGACTGCTCGACCGGTGGGCGTCTGCTTTTCGACGGACGGGAGACTTCCGTCACATGGATGGGCGTCGGCTGTGAGACAGGCAAGCATCTGCTGTCTGACGAGAGAGAGTCTGCTGTCCAACAGGCGTAAATCTGCCGTCTGACGAATGGGTGTCTGCAGTCTGACGAGCAGGAGTCTTCTGCCCAACCGGCTGGAGTCAGGCGTCTAAAGGGATGGCGTCTGTCAAGCGCTATACCCTCATGGCTTATTATTTGAAATGCTATGCATTGGAAGGCTTTATGGGATCAGTAACAGCAGGCATCCGAGGTAGGGACGTAAAGAGCCTATGCCAGGTCTTTACGACCGTTCGGGATGAAGAACAATCTTTTGAATAACTCGGTTATCCGATCAGGAAACATGCAATGAAATGGATTATTCACTCGTAAAACAACTATCAAATTGACGAATTCTTTCTCTCATTCAGATTTATCCTGAATACGTGAAAAAAAGGATTGAATTCTAAATTTGATGTAAGCTTTGGTGCCTATGTGCAATCTGTGTTCTTCTTCCATGATCTTCCTGGAAACCCTTTGAAGAGTGTACCTACCATGCACAGTCTTCTTTATACACCCCTCACAATTTCCCTCTTATCTGCACCCGCCACACTGTGCCTAGTCATCTTGTCGCCCTCAACCGGACTGCATTAGACTTCTGCTGTTCATATTTCTTGGCCAGGACTGTACCCAAGAAGCAGTCGATCATCCTTCACACTTTCCCTTTTATCTGCACCTCCCACACCTAGTATCTGCAGCCCCCACACTCTCTTTCTTGTCTGCATCTCTCGCACTCTCTCTATGTCTGCCCCTTCGTACAAAATCGGCACATTGATCTAACAGAGTCATGGCAATTGTATTACATTCAGCAATCCCGATGTTTGAACATTTCATCCAAGAACTCTGCATTATAAATAAAATGCTTCTCTCGCTTCTGGATTCCATTTGTGCATCAGAAGCAAGAAATGCTTACCACCGAGTTCTGCCTTCCCTACAAACTATCTTTGTTCTGTGTTCAATCTAGGCTCTTCGCTCTTCCCATTCCCAAACACTCGTCTCTCAGGGTAATCATCGTACCAGTAATTTACGGCCCAGAGTGAAATTTCCCTCGACCAGCCAACTCCAGAGGCTCACGAGCGACAACAGAATGTCAATTGAAGAATGGGCCTAGGATTAGGCAGATTGTTGTTGCTCGACCCCAACTCCCCCTGCGATGGAGGAGCCACAGCCAGCACACAACCCCAAGCCCCCAAACCCACCGACATGAGAATGTTATGGATGTTTTAGCAAATGAAAGAATAGGTATCAGAAAAGTTTTACAGGGATAACTGCCTTGTGGCGGCCAAGCGTCCTTAGCGACGTCAAGCATTCATATTATGTCTACATCCTCGAGTAAGTTGATGCTGTCTCTCGGGCGTTCCCACAGATCAGGCACCGACGTGATATTGTGGTCGAGTCGGCCCTGTGCTACGTCTGGGCATGACGTCATGACGCGCTCAACCACCTATGGCAACCTCCGCATCATCGATAGTGTTAGTGTCAACCTGTCATTCGGTGTTTTGACATTTTTTTGTGAATTAAAGCGACTGTAATTCATCATGCAGTGTTGTTCAGTATTCGGTTGTAAGAACCGAGGAACTCACTCTAAAGTTTCATTTTTTAAGTTTCCTAAATGTCTGACCTTAACGAAACAGTGGTTGCTGGCTACAGGCCGTCAGGATGTCTTAAAGCCCGATGTTATCCCATCAAAAGGGTTACCAGTAGAGTAAAGTATCGCGAAACGGCCATCGAGGCAGTTTTATCGTCGGGCGTACGGAGGGGTGACCATGGGGCGACCGTGAGGGTCGGAACCAATTTTGACCGAATTAGTGAAGGAATAGAATAGGGGTAATAAGCGGTGGGGCAAGGGCGGGAGTCAGCCGCGCAATGCATGTAATCTAGAGTCAGCCGGCGGAAGGTCGCGGAAGGCAGGTAGCGCGAAAGAAGTGGTTTCAGCAACTGGACAGACGGACAGCTTTCGGAATATTCAATTGTTATTTTTATTTACTTAAGGGTATTAGCATTTCAATGCTTGGGTATTTTGTATTGCAACTACGTTGCATGTCATGTTGCATTTATGCATTTTCAATGCTGGGTCTTCTGAATGTTTGTATTATTGACAACATACATTTATAAGGTTATTTTTATTGATATTAAATCTAACAGTTACATAATAATTTATATGAAGTACTATAGATTAAAAAGCCCACACTTTCCGGACACCTTTATGATGAAATTTTTCAACACTGGTATCATTTTTACGTCGTTCGATATTGATCAATTTACACGTGGCATAGATTCAATTAGTTTATTGTTATTTCCTGCGATTGTTTTTATCAGTACCATTGCGGTATGTTTTACTTACTCCTGCAGTAACTCCTTCATTCATTTTTCTCTAATGCGAACTATTCGCACACTTAGAAAAAGATGCCATATGTACAGGTGACTGGAACATTCCTAGAGGAGAATCACCCAAAAGTATAACTGACTCATCCGGAAGTTGGTTGGATGCTTGATATTGAATTTAGGTATTGATTTGGGTTTTTCATCTATTTATTTCATATGTACATAATATCTATAGGAATAGTATGGTTTATTAGTCTGGTAGATGTCGGGTAGATGTTTGTATTTCGTGTTGATACAGTTGATACAGTTGATACCCCATTATATTGTGTTATGTATCTTTAGTAATGTTTGGTTGATTTATGCTGATTTTTTATTTTTTTTGGGAGTTTTGAATAGATATCTCATAGACTTATAGTTTTTTTTGGGGATATTTTAGGTTTGCATCTTATTTATATCATACTATTTCAGGCATAATTTGTCGGTTATTGCATTATTTTTGTATTTCATATGTATATATGATTTTCTGTTACGATTAAGCCGTAGTTACTTTAGTTAAAGAAATGTTAATTTAACCCTGTTTTGGACTTAGTTGGAGAGTAATTTTCATCAGATTTTGTATATAGCTACTATAGCGTGTTCGTGTAGAAGTATTTCACACCATTTACTATAGGCTTCAGCGTATGTGGCTCGCATGTCCTGCTATCTTATTCAAGTCAATTGTTTGGTTGATTACATGCTTTTTTCTCGCTCGTCACGGTTTTAAATGTATGTCATGGGTATGGTAGAGAATTGATCTTCTTGCTTTGTTATAACTGCATCATTTACAGACCTTGCTGGCATCATCAATGACATCTACCACGTTTCTTTATTTGAAACAGCATGGTTCATATATCCAACCATACCCATCATCCCTATATTTTAGTTTCCTCTCAAAATCCTTCGTATACTCCATCACATCTTTGATGCGAATACCGAAGGTTGTTCCGGTCCCGTTAGTTCACAAATGTATTGCTTCTTCTTTTTGAACCCTATTTTTTCGAAACTTCTCCAATTCAAAGTCATTTTGATCTTCATCATTGATAAATTTCCTGCCCACGATCCAGATTTTCTTATGTTCTTAGGTGCAATTTGTTTACCACTTCCTCAGCTTTAATACAGTCATGATGATGATTTTCCAATTTTATCATATAAATTTTGAGATTTGCTTCCATATTTCTCTTAAACTCTGTTACATACGACTGTAACGCGTCGACATTAGTTACAAAACACCGACTTTCTATTTCCTTCATCCATACATGAATGATATCTCCCACTCTTTTTATTCTTCTTTTACCCAGTGTGAGATATCTGATATTTTCAACAATAGTCAATATATGTTCGAACCGACTCAAATCATCTTCGGAAGTTTCTTCTTCCAGCACTTGTAAACGAATTTTGAGATATGCAGTTTCAGAAAGTAATGAATCTTATATTCTATACTATTCATTACCTGCTAACGCTGGATGCTGATCTTTATTCTGCCCCTGATGAGTGGGTATTCTCAGAGTAGCTATACTAAGATACTTTACCTACTATCACTGGATGCTGACCTATATTCTGACCCTGACGAGTGGTGATTCTCAGAGTAGCTATACTAAGATTCTTTACCTGCTAACACGGGATGGATGCTGACCTTTACTCTGCCCCTGATGAGTGGTGACTCTCAGAGTTGCTATACTAAGATTCCTTACCTGCTGACACTGGATGCTGACCTTTACTCTGCCCCTGATGAGTGGTGACTCTCAGAGTTGCTATACTAAGATTCCTTACCTGCTGACACTGGATGCTGACCTTTATTCTAATCCTTGATGAGTGGTGATTTTCGGAGTACCTATACTAAGACTCCTTACCTGCTAACACTGGATGCTGACCTTTATTCTGGCCCTGATGAGTGGTGACTCTCAGAGTAACTATACTAAGATTCCTTACCTGCTAACACGGGATGGATGCTGACCTCTATTCTGCCCCTGATGAGTGGTGACTCTCAGAGTAACTATACTAAGATTCCTTACTTGCTAACACTGGATGCTGACGTTTATTCTGCCCCTGATGAGTGGTGACTCTCAGAGTAGCTATACTAAGATACTTCACCTACTATCACTGGATGGTGACCTTTATTCTGCCCCTGATGAGTGGCGACTCTTAGAGTAGCTATACTAAGATTCCTTACCTGGTAACACTGCATGTTGACCTTTATTCTGCCCCTGATGAGTGGTGACTCTCAGAGTAGCTATACTAAGATACTTTACCTACTATCACTGGATGCTGACCTATATTCTGCCCCTGACGAGTGGTAATTCTCAGAGTAGCTATACTAAGATTCTTTACCTGCTAACACGGGATGGATGTTGACCTTTACTCTGCCCCTGATGAGTGGTGTCTCTCATAGTAGCTGTACTAAGATTTCTTACCTGCTAACACTGGATGCTGACGTTTATTCTGCCCCTGATGAGTGGTGGCTCTCAGAGTAGCTACACTAAGATACTTTACCTACTATCACTGGATACTGACCTTTATTCTGCCCCTGATGAGTGGTGACTCTCAGAGTTGCTATACTAAGATTCCTTACCTGCTGACACTGGATGCTGACCTTTATTCTACCCCTGATAAGTGGTGATTCTCAGAGTAGCTTTACTAAGATACCTTACCTGCTGATACTGGATGCTGACCTTTATTTTGTCACCGATGAGTGGTGACTCTAGGAGTAGCTATACTAAGATTCCTTACCTGCTAACACTGGATGCTGACCTTACCCAAATGTCATTCAAATTCGAAAGTGTTCTTGTGTTCATTGTTAGTAGTTACCCAAACATGTTATTCCAGATCTTGCAGTAGTAGTAGTTGCTTGATTTTTCACCGGAGTCCCTACGCGAAGTTAATGCAGACTCCTCCGTAGGGCGGTATTCGAGATCTTGTGCAAATTTAACTTATAACGTCACAATTAATTGCTGTGTGACCTTTGCGCCTTCAATCGTTTGGAGTTTGAACACTGCATTAATAATTGATACTCTTGCAGGTGTTCACCTTGCTAACATGTGCAAGCGTCAACGCACCGATTTTTCCCAGTTTCGGCAGCTCTCTTCAGGATGGGATACATTTTCTCCGCTAATTAAAGGTTGGTTACTTTATCGGAGAGTTTTGGTGATTTATGTTTCACCTAATAGCTAGGTAGCTAATGAATTTGGTTGAAGAATGGGTAAGTTGTACTAGGATAGCATATGGGATGGATTAATAAACCCATGTAGCAAAACTTTTATTGGGCCAGAAGTAAGAAATCCACGAAACCTTTAATTTATAGGTATACCCGATAGCTGCTGGTTAAGTATCCATTCACGAAGTTATAGCTGTGAAATACCAAAAAAAACTTAGTTCATTTATACAAATGACATTGGACGTAGATACAAATATGCTTTCCAAGTTGTAAGGATTTTAATATTTGTTATTTACCCACCATAACCGAAGTGCGTAATCTGTGGTACTCAATCTTATAAGTACTTTTAAAATGTATGTAGCTACTAATATTTTTAATTTCTTGAGTATAACAAATGCATTGAAATTTTATAGCTAGTTCCCCAGTGTAAAAAAAATAAAAATGTAGCAACGGATGAAAATGATTTATGGCTAGCTGTATGTTTTAATTATTTTCTCATTGTCTGTTGTTCTATTTTAGTATAGTTTGTAGGAGGAGAGCATGTCAATGGAAATAGAAGTGAAATTATATAAAAGAGGGTAGCGATGCAAGTGAAATCAGTGTTAGCCCCTAAGCAAAATTGTCTGATGTTGTCGATCGTTTATAGCACCTGGCCGTAACACGTGGCTAAGGGAGGATGCGCGGCCATGAAGGGGTTGAGGTATACATGTAGGGAATGAGGTGTGCAGGCTGTAAAGTGTTGCCCGCACTGAAGTGTGTGATGAGGTTCTGAGACCTGAGTATGGGAGTGGAAAGAGGTTTGATCAAAGGCGTGGGGATTGAGACCAGCTGTGGAAAGGTTGAATGCATTATCAAAAATGTGATTTATTATCAAAGTATGTGAAATGTTTGAGAAGTACGACAGGGCGCAGGGGTGACCAGGCTGGATTGAATATTGAATGACGATAAACTAATCAGAACGCATGTGGTGAGTGAGTTCACTGCTGGAGTATGCACCCGCTGAGTTTAATGTGATTCCCGACTAGTGGGGATAATGAATGAAAGAGTTGATTGCTGTAGAAATGAGTGCATTGGGACTTAGGAAGGGAAGCCCGACGTTTCTTTGGAGTGGAGTTGCGCTGGATGACGGAAATATTACTGGGGAGGAAGCAACAGATTTGCTCGATGGAGTATAACCGTGAATTAATATTAGAAGTCATTTTCATTGTTGAGGATTCAGAGGAGAAGCTATGTATGCTAGTGTCTGAGTTTGGTAGAGTATGTGAGAGGAGGAAGTTTCGAGTGAACGTGGGTAAAAATAAAGTAATGAGATGCTCGAGGATTGTCGATGCGAGCAGAATTAGTGTCCTCCTAAATGGAGAGCTGTTGGAAGAAGTTAAGGGTTCAAAGTATCTTACCCCCCCCCTCGTGGAGAAGACTGAATTATTGGAAACTGAGGTGAACTCCCGAATGAAAGAGGGGTGTACAGGGTAGGGTGCACTGAAGAGCGTAATGAGCTGCAGGACGTTGAGGATGTATGCAAAAAAAAGTGCTGTATAATGGTGTCGTTGTGCCAACTGTGCTGTACAGAGCTGAGACTTGGGGGGTGAGAGCAGAGGAGAGAAGAAGGTTTAATGATTTCGAGATGAAATGTTTGAGGAGCATGGCTGGAGTGCCGCTGAGAGACAGGTTCACTAACGACGTGGTTCGCATTAGAACGGAGATGATGAAGAAATTATAGAACAGAGTTGATTCGCGTGTTCTGAGATGGTTCGGGCACATGGTGAGGATGAATGAAGGGAGATTGGTGAAAAAGGTGTTGAAGTCAGAGGCGAGTGAGCGTAGGCCTAGAGGGAGCCCGAAGTTTTGGGTGGATGGATGGTGTGAAGCAGGCGTTTGGAAGGAGAGACGTGAGTGTTGATTAAGTGAGAGAGCGTGCACTGGATACGCGAGATCGGAAAATGATAGTAAACGGATGAGTTTTGACGCTGCCCTGATGTGCTTTCCCGCCCTAGGCATATCGTGGAGAGACGGGATGGTCGTGGGCGGGGGATGGGGTCGGTCATCATGACGCGGCAGGGGTAAACAGTCACGCTGTAGGGCTCTGCTGCCGACACTGACCTCAAACCGCACTCCAGCCAGACCCTTTGACGCAAATTGAGCTAAGATGTGCGAGTGTGAGTGTATGAGAGTTTGACGTGTGCCTTGCCGTCGGCCACCCCCCTTGCTGGGGGGATTTCGGCCTATTGTCTGTATCTGTATTTTTATTGTGTATTGCATGAAACGTTTTCGATCGTGGTCCGTCGGTTAACCATAGGGGACTAGTGGAATATCCGAGCTTGTATGCGTAACCGATGTTTATTTGTCATGCCTTTTCAGGTTTTTGTTCAATCATCCTGTCACTGTAACCACCGGTCTGAATTACAATGGAATTGAACAGTGCTGTTCATGACCAGGCTCAATTTTTGAAACAAAAACGTTGCGTGTATGATGGTAATGCAAGAAACATAACGATATTTAATGTTCTAAAGTAAGGAACTTTCCGCAGAGCGTGCACCAGAGAAAGCTCCTTCAGCAGATGAATGCAGCGTTTCGGTGCCTAAAGCTGCTGTCAGTGCTACGAGACCGCCGTCTGCGTCACAGGGCTGTGTGCTGCCAGCACCTTTGACTTTCGGCAGTGCAGATGGACGGGGCTCAACGGCATCCTTGTCTTCTGGCTGCGAAGCACCGCAAGGCTCATCGGACCTACACAGTACCCACCGTTTATTAGAAAGTCCAAAAATGAGCTGCACTAGTCTTCCCCTGTGGAATGCTAATTCCCAGGAAGATCTTGAAAATATAACAATTGCCTAAAAAAATAACGTCATCGATTCTCGTTTAGTACAAATAGAAGCTCTGAAGCATGGAAATACGTGGCTTGTTACCAAACAAGCAAATGAACAGTCAGAAGAACTCGAATTGCTGAAAGCCAATAATGAAGCGTTGCAATTCGAAAAAATAATAAAATAATTAATGAGGGATTGATAAGAACTGCAAGATGGAGTGATGAGGATATTTCTAGTTCATTGTCACTCCGAGCAGTGAGCAGGAAAGCTTATAGGTACATACGGCAGGTATGAAATCTTCCTATGCCCTCAAATTCTACACTCAATTCATGGATTCAAAAATTTAATGTTGAGCCTGGACTCTTGAGAGCTCCTCTGAAAATAACGGCAGCCGAAGCTAAAAAAATGACTGAGTGTGAAAGGGCATGCATTATGTCGTTGGGGTTGATGGATGACTGTTCATTTTATAGATCATTAACACTTTATTTTAGTATTTTAGTATTTCTTATTTCGTGGGCTCTATTATTTATCTGTGTCCTTTTTTCATGGTGATCACTTTTGGATTAGTTATATAATTATGTATCGTTAGATGCCCGCAGGGGCCCTAGGAGGGCAATGCGGTGTGTTAGTTAGTCTAGTCGAACCTACGGTGGGAGAATTTGTGCTCTCTCGGGCGCCTGATAAATGCCTGAGCAGAGCTAGGCGCTTTGATGGCTAGAAGGTGAAATAATGTTGGCGTTGATCTTAGAGTGAAAGTTTTAAATAGCACTGAGCTTGGAGGGGACGAGGCGAGTCGAGGCAGGTTGAGGCGAGTGGAGACGAGTCAACTGGGGAGGCGATGAGTCGAGACGAACCGAGGCTGGTTGAGACTAGGTGACCCGGAGCGGATGGGTACTCGCGGGACCCGCGGGACTCGAGGGACCCGGGGTCTCGGGAACCTGGGGGACTTGGAACCTGGGCCCTATGGAACACCCTTGAGACCATTTGGGACCCCTTTGAGAAACTTTGTGACCCGCTTGAGGCCCCTCTGAACCCTGGGACCCCTGCTTCCCTTTCCCCACGCTGTAAAACCCATACACAGAAAAATGTAAATATGTGAAATGCTTGAGTAGAACAATTAAATATTACAGTCCGCGTATTACCGGTACAGAGGGCGAGGGTCGCGTCGAGGCTGGTAGAGGTGCGTCGAGATCAGTCGAAATATATTGAAGCGAGTCGAGTTGGTCGCGACAAGCCGAGATTGGCAGAAATTATTCGAGACAAGCAGAGGTGAGCTGAGACGAGGGGTCTCGAGGAACCCGGTGAGCTCAGGAAGACCCGGGGACTTGGGTTACCCTCCGGGATTTGTCGGGCTCTATTGGGACCCAAGGTACCTCTGACCCCCACCCTGTCCCCTTGAACAATGAGTGCAAAATCAATAATCCGAGCATTTTTTCTGCTCGTGATAAACCTGCTCTTACTTTCTTCTTTACGATTCACAATTTTGTCATGTATAATATATAATGCTAGTGAATTTGTGTGGGAGTTTCTGTTTGTGATTTTGTGAATAGGTGTTTTTTATTCAATCTGTGCTCGCTCGCGCATGCACTGACCATATGTAGTTTCTGAGGTTGACCCGGACTTCGTAGCTGTGAACCCTGTGACGCGTTGTGGTTGGAGTTGATCTAATCCATGAAGCCGTAGACCTTGAGCCAATTTCGACGATACTATCTGTGCGCACTGGCGCGCGTGCATATTACTCGTGGAATTCAGAGTGGTTGGAGGGGGGAATTCGTTTCGTCTGAGTCTTTATCTTACCTGAATAAATAAAGCATAACTACTTAACCAGACCGCTTAGCTGCAAACATTATGTTGCGTTGCGCAGAACCGTTTCGTCTGAAAAAAAATCTCGTGCGCACCAGTGTGCGTCTGATACGACTGAAATTTTCAAACTGTTCTAACTTTGACAACCTTGTTTTTATCGCATGCCGAGGCGTGCGAGCCTACTGGAATCCATGATCGTCGAGCTCTACGGGTGAGCCTGTTATGCCTCACGTTGAGACTCCGATGGGTATGAGGTTTAAATCAAATTTAATCAAAACTTGTGCGCACTAGCGTGGGTACATTTTATTCTCAAAGTTCTAAATGATTGGAGGCGATGATTCGTTCCGTCTGAGCCTTATCTGAATAAATGAAGTGTTCTGTGGCCGATCTGGACAGCGTGGTGGTCTAAGTCGTGTTGCGTTGCTGTCGGAACTGACTTAGTCCGTGTAGCTATAAGCCTTGTACTAGTCTCGACAATGCTACTTGTACGCACTAGCGTGCGTACATGTTAGTCCTGTAGTTCTAAATGAGTGGAAGCGGAGGTCCGTTTCGTCTATGCGTTTTCCTTATGCGCACCAGTGTGCGTCTGACATCGCTAAATTTTTCTTTTTTTTTCTAACCTTAGAAGCGTTGTCTTTTTTTTCTCGCTCACTGAGGCGTGCGAGGCTACTGGAATCCATGATCATCAAGCCCTGTGGGGAGCCCATTATGACTCGCGTTGAGGCTCTGGTGGAAGTGAGGATCAAATCAAATCGTTCCAATTAAACTGTTGACATCAGTTTTCTGGTGTAATTTTTGTATATAACATTTCAATTTAATACCAATTCCCATTGTCATTCCATCCCGTGTGTTTTGAGTCAAAGGCTTTGTTGCATTAGTCGTTTCATTGATTAAATATTTGTCAGATAGTAACCAGAACAATTATATACAATTACAATTTTGCTTCATATACTTTCCTTTATGCATGTATACCTATGAGACAAATTATTTTCAGTCTCAATTTGCGGACCACATTGTGATAGTTCTGGAGGTGGTCGACTTCACGATGAAGTACACAATTTAGAACTGAGCGCAGCACAACTCTCGTAACAACTCGAAGCAGGAATTCGTAGTGTCATGGACGCTCGCTCGTACACACAAATCCCATAACATCCGTTTGCTCCTGCCGCTGTAAATATAAATATTTGCGCCAACTCTATCAATCTTCGAAAAAGACTTCGAACTAAAATTGCGAAAATTATCATAAAATTCGATAATTGCAAAATGATATCATACTGGATTTCGTCAACAAATACCTCTGATCTCCGTAGATCAAAGTATTTACCCAATAATCACAAACGAAAAGTAAACAAAGTTTCAGCTTGTTTCAGCAATCTGCGAAGAACAGTATTTTTACCTTTATAAACTGCTTTGTTCTAATCAATTGGTTTGTGTTCGCTCAAAATGGGAACATTACAAAATATTGAAGATCTCTTCTTCAAGATGATGGCTTACTTAAATATATAGAGTAAAAATAAACTACATGGAAAAACAAATATTTTGAGCTCAAAATTACTAGCCTGTATATGACAATATTCGCTGTATTGCTACAGTGACGTCACGGGCAGGTAGGGCGGGGCCATGACGTCAGACCACGTGATTCTGATGTCACGTCAAAAATGATTCGGGTTATCATGTAGTGTTAATGTACCCTGACCGTATCGGGCGAGCCCCTGCATCGCAAACAAAGGTCGGAAAGGATATTCCCCAGTCTTTGCTGGTATGCCTGGAGGGCCGCGACAGGTGGACCCGGTCACCTCTGAGCAACCCCAACTCTTTCACGTCCACCTCAGGCGTGTGACCCCGCAGGATCGTGTTGAATCTGCAATCACCCAATGCAAGTGCTGTGAAGTGTGGGTGTATCTGTTTCTGCATAGATGTGTTGTCCGTAGGACGAGGAATGGAAGTGTGTTGATGGTGTGTTGTGTAGGTGTCTGTTGGTTTGACGGGGGTTCAGTAGGTGGGGACCGGGATGTGTCTGGCCTACAATTTTGTTAAAAAATTGTGTCCTTCTCATATCAAGATGATGTTTGAGAGGGGGGACCTTGGTTTCCTCATGCAGGTGTGAAATTGGTGTGAACTGTGTACAGCCAGTAGCGATGCGCAAGGCCGTGTTCCCAGCCTGGGTTGATTTTGAGACTTGGCCAGATTAGGGGACAGCTTTGAATATATTCTACACCTCCACGGCTGCGGGTGTGCACTCTTCTTCTGTTTTGTTTCCACTGCAGCACGAATAAAAAGCCATAATTTATTCCCCAACGGTAGATGGCATATGTTGTAATGACGAATGAGAGCTGCTGTCTGACGCCATATGTCGAGCCTCCTCCAAACATCCTCGTCGAGCAGCTCCCAAGATCCTCTGTCAACACGCTCCCAACTATTTTAATGAATTCTTCAGGCCAATTATAATACCGTAACAACGTTATTTTAAAAAATAGTGTTTAATTAGGGCCTAGCAGCATTGCTCACGAACTTCGACCTTCTTTCAAAAAGTTTCCTCCCATTATAATTGAAACAACAGAACCCGCCGCAGAACTTTGCCCGTTAGGGAAGCTTTTTGTATGTTCTGGGGAATAGTTGGCGGAACCTCGCCATAATAGCGGCCTAAACAAAGTGACGCTTTTTAGGACATTCACCCTAATGGTGGCCCGGACACTGCGCTGCTACTGAGGATACCCGCCATGACGACGACCCGGCCAGAGCGCTACTGCTGAGGACATCCGCCATGGTGACGAACTGAGCACAGAGCTGCTATTTAGGACACCCGGCATAATGGTGACCTGGACCCAGAGCTGATACTGATGACGCTCGCCACAATGTAGGCTTGAGCACAGGGCTGCTATTGAGGGCAGCCGACATAATATTGACCTGAACACAGAGCTGATACTGATGACACGCGCCACAGTGGAGGCCCTAGCATAGAGCCGCTGCTGAAAACACCCATCATATAGCGTGCTGCACTCAGAGCCGCTACCAAGGTTATCCGTCATAATGGCAGCCTGAGCACAGAGCCGCTATTGAGAACACCCGCCATGATGGTGATTTGGACACAGAACTGCTACCGAAGACAGTCTCCGCAATGGAGGCCTAAGCACAGAGACGCTGCTGAAGACACCCGTTCCATGATAGCGGCCTGAACACAGAGCCGCTACCGAGGATACCCGTCACCATAGCAACCTGAGCACAAAACCGCTAGAGAGGACACCCGCCATATGGGTGACCCGGACACGAAGCTGGCGGCCTGAGCACAGATGCGGCGGCCTGAGCCATTCCGCCGGCTGGCTTTATGTGTGTGTATTACATCCACATAAATCCTACATTTATGTGTGTATAATAGGAGGAAATAACACGACAAAAATTACCATTACCACTCCTCCAGTCATTCTTCCATCCTGTTCTCACTCCCTCTTCTCTTACCCTCTTCTCTCAGCCTCTTTTCTCAGCCTCTTCTCTCAGCCTCTTCTCTCAGCCTCTTCTCTCACCCTCTCCTCTCACCCTCTCCTCTCACCCTCTCCTCTCACCCTCTCCTCTCACCCTCTCCTCTCACCCTCTCCTCTCACCCTCTCATCTCACCCTCTCATCTCACCCTCTCATCTCATCCTCTCATCTCACCCCCTCTCCTCTCATCCCCTTCTCTCATCCCCTTCTCTTATCCCCTTCTCTTATCTCCTTCTCTTATCTCCTTCTCTCATCCCCTTCTCTCACCCTCTTCTCTCAACCTCTTCTCTCACCCTTTTCTCTCAACCTCTTCTCTCACCCGCTTCTCTCACCCTCTTTTCTCACCCTCTTTTCTCAGCCTCTTTTCTCAGCCTCTTTTCTCAGCCTCTTTTCTCAGCCTCTTTTCTCAGCTTCTTCTCTCAGCCTCTTCTCTCAGCCTCTTATCTCAGCCTCTCCTCTCAGCCTCTTCTCACACCCTCTTCTCTCAGCCTCTTCTCTCAGCCTCTTCTCTCAGCCTCTTCTCTCATCCTCTTCTCTCAGCCTCTTCTCTCAGCCTCTTCTCTCAGCCTCTTCTCTCAGCATCTTCTCTCAGCATCTTCTCTCAGCATCTTCTCTCAGCATCTTCTCTCAGCATCTTCTCTCAGCATCTTCTCTCAGCATCTTCTCTCAGCATCTTCTCTCAACATCTTCTCTCAGCATCTTGTCTCAGCATCTTGTCTCAGCATCTTGTCTCAGCATCCTCTGCTCCTCTCCTCCTCTCCTCCTCTCCTCCTCTCCTCCTCTCCTCCTCTCCTCCTC
>SDVV010004171.1:0-14527 GCA_016164225.1 Gammarus roeselii
ATACATACAGGGCTCAAAAACACAACATTTCACTCGAGCCCTCTCTCCCCACTCGGCGCTTGAGTTCATTGTTAAATGACAAACATCATTTTCGAAAAATGGATATTCGCAACATTTCTGATATTATTCTCTCGGCAAACATGACTTTTCCTGCTGCTAATTACCTCTGGCAGAGGCACAGTTAAATCAATATTTGTTTCTGACACATCTGAACTACCAGCTTGTTGGTCAGGAACAAGTGAATTAATTATTACAGTCAGAGGCACAGTTTAAATCAACATTTGGTTCTGACGCGTCTGATCTATCGGCTTGTTGGTCAGGTAAAGTTGAATTCACAACTATTGAGTGCACCTGTAACTTTTCTTCTGTCCAGTGTGGGTTGTGTCAGCGCATCTGGTACGCTATCCAGTGTGGGTTGTGTCAGCACATCTGGTACGCTATCCAGTGTGGGCTGTGTCAGCACATCTGGTACGCTATCCAGTTTGGGTTGTGTCAGCGCATCTGATACGCTATCCAGTGTGGGTTGTGTCAGCGCATCTGATACGCTATCCAGGGTGGGTTTTGTCAGCACATCCAGTACGCTATCCTGTTCGGGTTGTGTTAGCGCATCTGCTTCGCTATCCAGTGTGGGATGTGTCAGCACATCTGGTACGCTATCCAGTGTGGGTTGTGTCAGCACATCTGGTACGCTATCCAGTGGGGGTTGTGTCAGCACATCTGGTACGCTATCCAGTGTGGGTTGTGTCAGCACATCTGGTACGCTAACCAGTTTGGCTTGTGTCAGCAAATCTGGTACGATATCCAGTGTGGGTTGTGTCAGCACATCTGGTACGCTATCCAGTGGGGCTTGTGTCAGCGATCCTGGTACGCTATCCAGTGTGGGTTGTGTCAGCACATCTGGTACGCATAGAACTGAAATAATGGAAACCTAAACAATCGGTCATCGGATTTTATCAACTGATACTTATTACGTGGCGTTCGACAAATCGAACATAATGTGTTTGAATCCGCATCCTGATAACTAGCCTGTCGCTGTTTCATCGTACAAAAGTATCAAATATCAATAGGGTAATTGATATGACGCGGTTTCAAACACTTGAGTGCTCGATTTGCCGCGGCGTTCCACGTCATTTCAATTAAAATGTCATAACCAATGAGGATAACATACACGAAGTTGGCAATCATTAGAGAAATGGAATCGGAACTATCATAAATTAAGTCATTCTGTAGGTTGAAACTTTGTAAGCAAATGCATGCCCTTATTCCGATTTGAACAAGTTGAGTATTAGTATTGTAATACAATGACATCCCTGATCAGTACAGAGGTCTAACTTACAACACGGGTGCTTGTTGTCTAGTATGCTTAACATCATTAAGGTTTATGTCTTATGAAACCCCCGTAATTTGCTGCCTCAATCATGTCCAGAACTGCCGGTCTTTTTGTAATCGTGAGCTCACATTTCATTTGCTTTACGATATAATTACTTGGGAAGATCGCTCGTATAGCCCCGCTCATCCTATTCTTAGGAAGCTAATATTCTCCCCTGAACATCAGTGTCGGCAATGGTGGCCTTCTTTATGTGGGACGGGATTGGGGATGGCGAAGTGGGAGCTAACAACATCACGTCTGAACTTAAGGGACTCAGTTTCATATGAAAACTAGATGGGGGTTAAAACTATTTGGCTAATGGACGGGAAAAATATTTTGAAAGATGTAGCTTATAGTTTTTTATACCTAGCTATTAGTGAGTTTGTTTACACCGTGATAGTTTTATTTTCATCAGGAAAAAATTGACACAGACTTGATCCCACCTGGAGTGACGCATTTGTGACGATACTCCCTGAGTACACAACACTCTACAGGCACGGAAATAAGTACATGCTGTACAATGAGATATGCGTTATAACGTTTGCAGAATGATTATTATAATAGTCTGATAGTGGTCACATCCCGCCGAATAATAGTTTTAATGCAGTTATCAACTGGTCGACGGAAAAATGTTCTCATTGTTGCATGTCCACACACTTCATACTGTATAATGAGGAGCATTTTAATATTACTGATAAAATTTGTAATTTTTATGGAGTAAAGATAACGAAGCCTCAAATGAACTGGCCCTATAAGTGAATTTGGCACGGATAAACAATCAAACACGGATTTAACAATCAAATCAAGGAATGTTATAGGTTGAAAACAGCGAAACGACCTATGGAAGGGACGGACTAAATGTTGTTAATTGTGAGTACTATCATCCCGGAATGAAAGCCTGGCGACATTACCGCGTCACTTTTTACGATTTTTTCTACGAACATTCCAACACCGTTTCTACCGCATATTTTTCATAATCGAATATTTCCACCGAGAAATTGATTGCACTGAAACGCTTCGCGTTAACCTACCCGGTGTCTTAGAGACAAGCCCAAGGCACCATTCGAAGATGGAAAAATTTATGAATTGTTCTCTCAGAGTGAGGACTCAAAAACAGGACATGGCAGTAACTGGTGCCCACTCGCGAAGGCGGTTGGGCGTACTCCTTAGGTGCGCCCAGCCGCCTCCGTGGCGCCTTCAGTGTCTCTAAGCTCTCGCGAATTGATTAAAATGAAAGATTCAGTCAACTTCAGTACAGAACAAATAATTGTGAATGCGAGGCATGATTGCTTTATGTTAACAACATTTTGTAGGTCAACTCTTCCCCATATGTAACGATGCCTGAGGGTTGGCTCTACAGACATTTATTTGACTAACGATAACAGATTCGCTCCAGTCAATTTTATATCATGTTAAAAAAATACGTTCCCATTGACTGTCTTGGAGAATAAAAAATTATGCTAAATAAATTCTTAAAAACAAGCAGTTCAATCATTTTTCAGTCAAATATTTTCTGTTGTAATCACCTCCTGTATTAAAACAATTAGTGTAGTAACCCGTTCCAAATCGACCAATGCTTCACTCCAAGACAACCAAATCCTACGCAAGATGTAAGGATACCAGGCAACATTATCTTTGATCATCGAATACAAACGCATGGCAGAAAGAATTACGGGACATTGAAAAATCACGACCAAAACCTGTCGATGAACTCAGCAGCAGAACAGCAAACACGCGATCACCGCTCAAGCAGATTCGATATGATATTCTGAAATAACAAAAATTAAGGATAGCACGGCACAAAATAGCGACAAATTGATTTGTATTTACTTAAACCAGAATCAACGGTCATCATAAATTACACGTGGAATAGAACGAATGAACAGTAGCGAAAGAAAATTCGTTTATGATTAAAGGTTAAGTGAAATCTTCAAATATCAATCATCGCTCGATATTTGAACTCATTGAAAATTTAATTGATATTATCCACTACGAATGATTGTCCTGACATAAAACCGTAAGAAATTTCCAGGTTAAGTTAAATTCCACGTGGGAGAAGACAAGTTAGTTTTTTCGGCTATATAGACTAACCATAAACGATTTTTTTTTCGCTACTGTACATGCAATTAGGTGTAGGGTAACACTTATAAAATATGTGTTATGTGCCAAGGAACAAGCCTATTTTTCAATTTACATGCGTCGTTTCGAATATATATGGAAGCATAAAATTAAACACTAGGTTACGATCACATACTTCAATGTTTTTTTTATCTCATTCAGTCATTTATGCAGGTCAGACATACTAAATTGTGCCAGTTTAAAAATATTTCTACCTGACCGTGAAATATCATTACGAAACATTATTTTCCCCAGCGTAGTCATTCCCACTTCATAATTCTCATTTTTTTCGTAGAATCAAACTTGTAATATACTTGTTTAACGAATGGGAACGAACTTGATTGGAATCCTACTAAATAAACTACATGCAGGTTACATAGACCGATATCCTAGACACGTGATTATGTGGTCACAAATACCAAAGCCGTTACATTACTAAGCGAATTCATCGTTTTCGTCTATTGCATGCATATTCGTCAGGAGATCACAGAGGCCTCTCATCCACCAGACAAAGTAAATGAATTTCTGCACCCGGCTTCGTCATACTGAGTTTAATACTCTTGTTTGGAATGCAAACAAATTGCGTACTTTCATGCCCCGAGAGCATCAAGCAACAAAATTAAATGCACCACAACGAGGTGGAGCGCTTTCGGCTACTAGATTAATTCTAGTGGGCGTTGAATTCCTGCGCCACTTTCAATTTCAAAGATTGCAGCATGTTTATGAGTGGGCTATGCGGAATTTTATCCGCTTGTATAGATTGAAGGGGCGTAGAATATGAGGGCAGAGAAATGGGTGTTCACGTAAGAAAATATTGTGTTGCATTCACTTGTTTATGGAATCAGGCGCATAAATATTGTCAGAAACACTGTTTGACAGTCAATGATATGCTAGGGATACATGATATAATTTGTCACCGGCCGTGACTAAATTGTACACTTTCCATCATATGTTCGCGACGCTAAAATATGATATTACTTTCTCAATAATCCCACAAACCCAGCTGTCAACATTCGTCATTCCGCACATCATTCATAGCAGAGTTTATCAGCGTTCTCAGCACATAAACCTACCAAGTCACTTGAACCTACCACAGCGCATCGACCTACCGCAGCATATCAACCTACCGCAGCACATTTACCTACCGCAGAATATCAACCTACCGCAGCACATCAACCTACCACAACACATCAACCTACCACAGTTTATCGACCTACCGCAGCACCTCAACCTACCGCAGCACCTCAACCTACCACAGCACATCAACCTACCGCAGCACATCAACCTACCACAGCACATCAACCTACCGCAGCACCTCAACCTACCGCACCACATCAACCTACCACAGCTCATCAACCTACCGCAGCACATCAACCAACCGCACCACATCAACCTACCGCAGCACATCAACCTACCGCACCACATCAACCTACCGCACCACATCAACCTACCACAGCTCATCAACCTACCGCAACACATCAACCAACCGCACCACATCAACCTACCGCAGCACATAAACCTACCACAGCTTATCGACCTACCGCAGCACATCAACCTACCACAGCACATCAACCTACCGCAGCACACCAACCGACCACAGCGCATCAACCTACCGCAGCACATCAACCTACCACAGCACATCAACCTACCGCAGCACCTCAACCTACCGCAGCACATCAACCTACCACAGCTTATCGACCTACTGCAGCACATCAACCTACCACAGCACATCAACCTACCGCAGCACCTCAGCCTACCTGGATGGAACGATGGAGTCAATGAACCTTCCTCGCACACGAATAGACTAATCCTAACAGATTGTGCATCATCAACAACAGCAACTGGTAAGTATGGCGTTTCCCTCTTGTTAACAATATTTTAGCTTTCATTTTACTCAACATTCAGTTGCATGAATGAAGAAAGACAGGTAACTGATTTGGTAACAGCTCGAACATCTGAAACATGAATGTGAATATTTAAAAATATATGTAGTTAAGATGTTCATTTTCTGGTATCCCAAACTCAGGCCTGGGGCCAGGGGCATCAGTCAGCAATTGAAGAAGTGAAACGAGTCTGGTACTTTGCCAGTTTTCGGGGACATCGTCCACCACGATGTCTTCGCTGTTTATTGAATGCCAACAGCGTTCAATAAACAACATGTTTGGGAAGACGCTGAGCGTTAAAAGTCTACCTATAAGTCCATGAATTGCAAATCCATATTTTTATATAATGCATCTGTAGTATTTCTGGAACAACTTTGACTCTTGTAGGGAAAGTGCGTGATTTGTATCACTCCTACACGAGCTCCAAGGGCAGCAGCAGAGCGGATGCACACAATCGTGTTAGTGTTATGTATTATTGGTGAATTTGCCGAAACATATATAAATAGATGATTAGCGATGGATATAACAAGTGAAAACCGGATCGATACGATTTTGCAATTCTATTTCGAAGGGAAAATTGAAGCCCATTTGATAAATGTTTTAGTAATAACCCATGCACATTCACGACAATTTTTTGATGACAAGTAATTGTTCAAATATTTGTATATTTGAATGTCCATAAATGATTTGCGAATTTTTACGGCAATGCGATTTTTTAACTCACTCTAAGATCTTAACGACCAATTATGCGGGTCTTTAAACATTTTTTAAAACGAGTAAGGTGCATCATCCAGGCGTCCAGTCGTTCGTGACTGCTTCCAGCTCAGAAACGCCTGACAGAAGCAGCTGAAACGATTTTGGGCTCATAACTTCCACCCGTTGCCACTCAGTAAGTCAATCCTGACTGCAATACCAAGATTGTAGCAGCTGTGACAATATTAAATATAATACGTCTTCCTAATGAGTAAATTCAAGACTAATTTTTTGTTATGTGTTTCAGCAATTGTAATATAACTACAATGCAGTAATCTCTAAATGATTACACAAAGGTCTTTAAATACCCGAGCTCAATATTCTACAATAAAATATATTAAATTCAGAACTTTTGTACCAGCTGGTCGGTGTCGTCCGTTGAATCTGCATTGTGAATGTCAAATGCTGAATTGTTTGACTATTCACTGATGGATTACGGTCAGCCAAGCCGATGACCGTTGTTCATGAACTGCTAAGAATAACGGTGAACAAAAAAATCATATCTCGATTCTTGAGTGTCGCTGTACCGTATTTAGAGGTAAATCGTAGTTTCATGTTAATTATTTTAATCGTTTTCAAAACTGTCCATATTTTTTAAACGACGTTTTACCGTTCACCGTTTCACTGATAATAACGTCAGAGCGATTGTTGTTCAGTAGAACTACGATACATATGAACGTTTAAGTTATATAATTTATGTGATCTGAGATTCGCTTATTCATGACCGATGTCATGCTTCTGGGGGATAGACGCTAGTGTGATGGGTTGAGGCTCAGAGCTGTTGGGAGCAAATCGTCTGAGTTGGCAGTTGAGTTGATTCTGTTCGCGGAGGATACGGCACTGGTGGCAGATTTGGATGAGAAGTTGTGTAGGCTTGTTAGGAGTTTGTGTGTTTGTGACAGTAGGAAGCTGGGCTTTAACGTGGGTAAAAACAAAATAAATTAGATGACCGTTGATTGTCGATCTGAACAGTATTACTGTCCTCTTGAATGGACTGCCATTGAAGGGAGTTCAGGGTTAAAGAAGTATTGGGTGAACTGAAGAGTGTGAGGAGCATTAGGACGTTAAGTCGGGCTGCAAAGATAAGTTTCCATGGGAAGATAGTTGCCTCAGCTGTGCTCTACGGAGCTGAGACGTAATGGGGGGAGAGGAAAAAAAAAATAAAAGTTTTCGAGAGGAAATGTTTGAGGAGCATGGCTTAGGAGACGATGAGAGAAAAGATCTATAACGAAGTTGTTCGAAGTAGAACGAGTAGGGTGCGATAGTTTGAGGACAAAGCGAATTTGCCTGTTCTGAGATCTCGGAATTGGTGAATCTACTTTGTCGTCTAACTGTCTCACTGTCCCCGTTCTTATTCGAACACCGTCGTTATTGATACTTTCTCTCAGGGTCACTCCAGCTATGCTCTTTCGGCATCACGGTTCGGACACATGCTGGGGATGGGTGAATGAAAATTAGTGAAAATAGTGATGAAAGCGGAGGTCAGTGGATGTAGACTTAGAGGATGACCAAAGTTCTGGCGGATGGATGACTTGTAACAGTCATTTAGAAGAAAAAGCATGTGTGGAGGTAGCAACAGAGAAAACGTTTTCACACTGCCCTGAATTATTTTTCCGCCCCTGTCATCTCGCTGAAAACGGGATGCTGTGACAGAGCAGGGGTGAAACATTAACTGTGAGGCCTCACTGCTGACATTGATCTCGGTCCTCACACCTGGTCCGAAGTGTGTGATATGTTGTCTCACGACCCGACACTTCAGCGTCACGGTAAAGGAAGTGAATAAAGTTATATTAATAAGACGGTTGTGTGAAAAAATACACAACACTCAATTGTTGTGTGGGTGCATGAGAAGAGTGTGGGGTGTGCCCTGCCGTTGGCCACACCCATTTTTGGGTGATTAGTTCTAGTGTATGTATTGGTCCCTTCATTGTTTAATTTTCAACAGGAGTTAAAGGGTGTCTAGTAATAATTGAAAACCTAATACATTTATATGTTTGTTTGTGGAGGGGACTCAGTGAGACGTGCGATCGAAACCTGTGTGGTTGACCAAACGTTACTCGATTGAGGCGACAGTCGCCATCCTTTATCCCGAATTAACATTCATTTTTCAGAGGATCACAGTCAGCTCTTTACCACTTTCTGAAATGGCCATCATGATTCCACGAAGGAAAACTGTTGTAAGTTGTCTGTGAAAAATGAACTATTTTACCCGATCATACGTGATGTGATTTTCTGTCGTTTGGGAAAATAATTATTGCCGATGTTTGTGTTCAACATCGATTGATCTCTCTTGTGCTTGAATTTATATTATCCATGTTATAACTTGAGTGTTGTGTATTTTTTCACACAATCGTCTTATTAATATAACTTTATTCACTTCCTTCCTGTTGTTAACTCGTGTTTGATAATTGCCTAAATCGTTATTTGATTCAAAGTGTAAGCAAATAAAGTTATATCAACCCATCTTCTGTCGTGAAGCTTTGATTCGAAGTATGATTGTAGCTGAATATGTTTTACATTAAGTCTTCTTGAAACGATCTGGATTCCCCCAGGATAGTCTATTGTTCTGAACTGGATCGTATACTCAAATGTGTGTTCTGCAGAGGACCTTGAAATGGAATATTCAATGGTCGCTGCCATATTAATAATGTAGTTTTTAGGTCGAAACGTGAACAGCACCACAGGTTGTTAATAATGTAGTTATTAAGTTGAAACGTGGACAGAACCACAGGTTGTTAATAAAGTAGTTATTAAGTTGGAACGTGGACAGCACCACAGGTTGTTGTACGTGTATTATTTATCGTCCCATCACTAAGTTGAATTTCAAGGCAGTGTCCTAAACAAACTGCATCACTCCCGATGGGACCAAAGCCGTTTATATTTTCTACTGCTCATCCTTCCTGAAAAGAAACATCATTTTAAGTGCAGCTTTCGCACTTTCAGTGACGAGCCTGTTCACAATAATCTATCTCCTCCATAGAGGGCTCCCGATACATGCTCGATTAGCGAGTGATAAAAGAATCAAACAAGGCTTTAGAAGGAACCCTAATGACTGGTCTCACAACCACTCCCGCGTTGCGTGCTGAGCAAAATAATTGTTGAACTCGAGGAAGAAGATCGTGAAATTATAGGCAGTTATAAATGTATTCTGATTGTATCTCACTGGTTATCACAACACTATTGATTATCGGGAACGAATTTGTCAAAACTGTTAGCGTTTGAATCTCCAAACTAAGCAATCTAATTCCTTTACCTAGCTGTAGCCTAGAACAACTACGTTCTTGAGTTCTAACCCCGTACAAAAAAAATCGAGGAAAGAACTGGGAAAAAAAGTTTTGGTCATAAATAAAAACTAGTGACGATCGGCATTTGCATTGTTATCCATCAAAAATTCCATGCCAAGCCGAAAGAAGTTTTCTGGCTAGCCGCCAGCAGGTACGTGGCTAGCCGCCAGCAAGTACATGGCTAGCCGCCAGCAGGTACATGGCTAGCCGCCAACAATTATATGGTTAGCCTCCCAGCAATTACTCAGCTAGCCAGCAGCAATTGACTGCCTAGCCGCTAGCAAATGTATGCCTAGTCGCCAGCAATTGCATAGCCAGCAGCCAGAATTGCGTCCCCCCATTGTGTATAATGCCATTTTAGATGTGATAGATGAATTCATTTTCAAGATCTGTCAATAGAAGATATTTGATTTATCTAATTTGTCACAAATTTTTCTTTAACCTATGAATAATATTTATATTTATTCTACATTGATTGGAGGCCTGCAGATCATATAAGTGCTGAAGCTCCAGTTCCTTTTAGTCATATCAGATCGGAGGTGAATGTGGGAATAAGCGATCTAAATATTTTATCCTCCCAATTCTTGATACATGCATCAGCATGATTGAAGTGAATATTTTTTTATGTTCCCGCCTCCAACCTACACTGCGTTACTTGCAACCTACACTGCGTTACTGCGTTACTTGCAACCTACACTCCCTGCGTTACTTGCAACCTACACTCCCTGCGTTACTTGCAACCTACACTCCCTGCGTTGCTTGCAACCTACACTCCCTGCGTTACTTGCAACCTACACTCCCTGCGTTACTTGCAACCTACACTCCCTGCGTTACTTGCAACCTACACTCCCTGCGTTACTTGCAACCTACACTCCCTGCGTTACTTGCAAATTTTGAAACTAAACTTGAGGCTCCATCAACACTTGGGAGGGTTGGAAAATTTTGGTTGTGGAAGTGTCGAGTCCGAGGTAATTGTCATGTTCACGACCATTTGTTGTTTTATATTATTGAATTTACCTAATTATAGTGTGGACAATGTGTAATTTAGATACGACGCTCGGCTAACTCCTCTTTCTATCTACGTTAAGATAAATGTTGATGATAAGTATTCGTTAAAATAGATCTCCAGTATGACGTCATTGTTAATGACGTCATAACTCATTGGTAACAGTATGAAGTTATTAGAGCTCTACAAACAAAAGAAATTATTCCATGTTCGCATTTACTTGAGATGACAAATAGGAATATTCGCTTCAATGTCACGCAAATATGTGAATTCGTGATTGCGTTTTGTAACTGCCAATATTCCGCGATGTTGAAATTAATATAAATTATTCCAAAATTTATGTCAGCATCCGTGGGGTGTTATTTTATGATCACATGAATATTTGTTTGATTCTTGTCGTAAATCATATTTATTTAACTCAGAAAATATTATTTATGAATATGCAATTAGAATATATCGGCATCACATATTTCTGTTGAGGATTTAAAGGATTTACAATTTATTTAGCAATAATGACATGCTGATAAAATCACAGAAATTTCAGAATTTCTCAGAAATGTAAAAAGCGGGAGCTGTTCCGGAGACAATATTTGTTATTTAGGTAAATTTATTAATAATTATAATTAAGGTTGACGGATGACTATTGTTGGACGACATGCTCCATGCTGCATTCGTTGTTCATTGTGTCGAGATATATAAAACGTTTCATGAGACTATCGATTTCAAGAAACATAAGTAGAGCAAGTTGTGTCACGGACATTTACCTAATTATGTCAATTCACTTTTTCAAATATCCTTTATTAACAACTGAGAATATAACTT
This sequence comes from Gammarus roeselii, assembly GCA_016164225.1. NCBI lineage: Eukaryota > Metazoa > Arthropoda > Malacostraca > Amphipoda > Gammaridae > Gammarus > Gammarus roeselii. The sequence continues at coordinate 11,236 of SDVV010004171.1, forward strand.
TTCTGACACGGGGCTGTCTACTACATTACTCCCGCATCATTTGGCACACGAAGACACACATTTAGAAACAAACAGCATAGTTAGCAAGGCATGCTACACATGCACGTGACATTAACATTTTGTTGAGTCATAATAGAAGGGTATAATAACTGAACGGGCTTCTAAGTGAACGCGATAGCTGGAAATTTGAATATATGAACCAGGAAAGAAATCGGATGAAAGTAGGAATAAAATAGAATTGCTCAATCATAAACAGCTGACACGGTTAATTGCATGACGGAAGTAAATTACAATTCAAGAATTTCTGCGAATAGAATTTCAAACGGGTAAAATTTTAATTTACGTTTGAAGTTAGCTTTATTGCAATCCGTCTTTATATCTATGGCAATCGAATAACAAGTTTTAGCTGCTCTGTATTTCAAAATAGTTGGTATTATATTGACGAGTTAGGGTGAATTTTCAAAAACGCATTGTCAATAAAATTATACAAAGGATCATTTTTTAGGAAAAACTCGTTAACAATGTAAATAGAGTGATTCAAAGCTTTGAAAACCAACACCGCAGCATGACGGATGTTTTGCTGCCTTCACTTGAAATAGAAACAACGGTTGCCGGTTCACTGAATGGCTTCAGAATGTTGTTGTAGTTTCATCAACGTCGACGACGGGTTGAGATCGTTTGTAAGCTGATTGATGTAAACAGTCACGTCGGTTCATGTGTTCGCTACACCCAAAACTTTATAAATGCATATTTTTCTTACATGAAATTTAATCTCACTAAATATACACAACCAGTCGAGGTAAATGTTTCTATAAAAGTTAAGTTGGCTTCAATAATTGAGATAGACACTACATGGACATGATGTTTGAATTTTGCCAAAAGGATATTATATAATATTTCACTCAACGATAACTCTCTGATAGAGTTTATTCATTGGAGAATTTTGCGTATTGTAAATATGCTCGAGTAAAAGCACCTGGCATACCATCATATTTTGCATACTAGAAGATTTTCTGAAACATTTAACGCAAATAATTACACGAAGGATATTATTCAGGATAGTTCGAACAAAATTATATTCTTGTTCTAGTTTACAAGTTGCGAAAAGTATTAAGAGGTTTTCAGGATATTAAACATTGTTTTAACATTCGGTATAACAATAATTCCTGATATTCCTTATCACAAGTCTGCTAACAATTATGCATGATATTATAGACATGCTGATTTTATATTATATAATGTTCCGCCTATATGATTTTTGATATTGTAAAACCAATTAATATTGGGAAATAATAATGTATTGTTTAGGGTTTTTGGGAGCATCATCATGCCATTTTTGGTAGATGAAAAGGGGGGTTATATTTGGGTCCAATCTTTAGGTAAAATAAATCAATATAACAAATGTATGTCGGCACAAGGCAAAAAAATACAGCACAGCATTCATGCCATAGTAATAACTGCGTGATGGCCGGATCATTCATATGTTGAAATTATTTTATTATTAAATATTAAAAAAAAGGTTAAGGTTAAGTCCGTTCTCGAAATGTAGACTGAAATATTACAAAATAAAAATATTAGGGAACAGAAAATATTATGAAATGAATTTACAATAAATATTGAGACAAATCACAGCACAAGTTTCTAATCTCCAATTGATTGGAGGCATTAAATGTCATTCCTGAAGATATTATTCATCAGATGAAATCGTGTTTTGTAATACATACACTGGAGACAAAACTGAATCGTGCAATCTGTATCACAATTTTTACACAGGTATGAACATATCTGGTCGTCTAGATGAAAATAATTGTTAAGTAGGACATATTTTGTGGACGTTATGTCTTTCAATAATTTTTGTTTCATCCTGGTCGAGGAGAAATAAGCGTCACTGCTCTGACATGCAGTCAAACACAAATGGTTGTGTGTGGAAATATGCCTTAGCATGGAAAGGAACATATCACTTCGATTTTAATTGCTTCAGTGATCAGGGGCTCTTTGGGTTTCATATAATTATACCCGAAAAAGCAGGGATTGAAATAACGCTCTGCAAGTGAGAGATCTATCATCATATCGGCATTAATATTTTAGGGAGTGTGCTTTCTTTGAAATGGTCGCTGTACTAACACGATCTTTCTGACCTTGTTTACCGAGAAAAACACCAGTTATGAGAGTCTTGAAATGTTTATTTGACAAATCTTTGTGTAAAGGCAACCAACTTCCTCCAACCTTCAAGAGCAAATTAGCCTAACCACTTATAAAAACACAACTCAATCGACAGTTTTAATGCCAGGCGTTCTTTGAAATTTATTCCAAGGACACATGACTCCTTAATAAAAGAAACTCATGTTTTAAATTATGTTTGCGGAGTTTGGAGACTGAAAAGCTACAGTAAAGATGTTCGCAATCAGAAGTATGATGACCTAGAAAACATAGTATGTGATATGAACGAAATACTTGAGCAACGTGTGCGATTTTGCATCAGCGTTTAACCGATTCAGAATCTGACTTTCACTCAATCTTAAAAAAATAGTGGAAATAAATATCGACAGTGAAACGCATTGAACAAGTATTCTCCCTCCATTATGTGTGTGTCAGATTGCCAAAGATTATTAGAATATAAATTCCACAACTGTTCAATAGATTTCTACGACAAATTGCATGGAATACGTGAAATCGCTCAATATTTATGCACAACGGTTTTATCGGTATCAAAATGATAACCTGAAACCATCGAAAAATGCACTAAAAAACATAATATGGTAAGGTCCTGTTGTTGACCATCTGTTGTTGAATCTAACGTTTCAAAAAGTCAACGTTAGACTCGTCACGTGTCACCAACTCTGACTAAACCAGATAACGAACGAACGTCACCACTCATCATCGTCTATGAATTATCCTCTGCTCCAAGAAATAAATCCAATAGGAAGAGGGCTGGAAAAGATGTTCTTTGGCCGTCATAATTCATCCTCTGCAAATCAGGCTTCAGTTCTCAAAGTCTCTTCGAAACTAAAATTAATGACCACTTCGCCTCGACCTCCAGGCAGCTGAGGGGAGCTATTGCAGGTGCACCGCTCAGCAGCTGGAAACTGATGAGAATAATGGTGATATGAAAGAATTACGGTGATTAGATTGAGAATTAGTCTTCGTTATTGCTGAAACTTTGAAATATTGACATCCAATATAGGAGTACCTTTGTAATTTTGCATTCGATTTAATATCACACGTCATCGGTATTTGTTCCGTTTGGAAAAAGTAACACAAATGAAGAGAGTTGTTCGAACTTAAAAAAAGG